>QOVD01000235.1:0-21097 GCA_003521225.1 Tuber microsphaerosporum | reverse complement strand
AGGCCGGGAAAATGTCGACCCCAATCACCCAGATGTGCATGATCGAACACCACTTGGGTGGGCTGCTATCGGGGGACATGAAGGAGTGGTCAAGCTACTTCTGGGACGGGAAGATGTCGACCCTAATCGCTTAGATAAGTATGGCCAAACGCCACTCGGGTGTGCTGCTGTCAACGGACATGAAGGAGTGGTCAAGCTATTGCTGGGACGAGAAGATGTCGACCCTAATCGCCCGGATCAGGATGGGATATCACCACTCGGATGCGCTGCTGGTAGCGGACGCGAAGGAGTGGTCAAGCCCTTGCTCGAACGGGGAGACATCGACCCCAATAGCCCAGATACGGATGGCCGAACACCACTCGGGTGGGCTGCTCTCAGCGGACATGAAGGGGTGGTCAGGTTATTTCTAGAACGGGAAGATGTTTACCCTAATTGTCCAGATGTGGATGACCAAACACCACTCGTGTGTGCCATTGTGAAAGGGTGTGAAGGAGTTGTCAAGCTCCTGCTGGAATGCCACAATGTCGACCCCAATTGCCCGGATGCGGAGGGGATAACACCACTTGAGTGAGCTGCTATCAATGGGCATGAGGAAGTGGTCAAGTTATTGCTGGGCCGGGCCGATGTTGACCTCAATCGCCCGTATAACTATGATCAAACGCCACTCGGGTGGGCTGCTCTCTACGGACATGAAGGAGTAGTCAAGTTATTTTTGGAACGAGAAGATTTCGACTCCAATCTTCCTAATAGGCATGGGATAACACCACTCGGGTGGGCTACTATTAATGGACATGAAGGAGCGGCTAAGTTACTGCTGGAACGGACAGATGTTGATCCCAATTGCCCGGATGCCAATGATCGAACGCTACTCGGGTGTGCTGCTATCAAAGGACCTGAAGGAGTTGTGAAGCTACTGCTAGAACAGGAAAGTGTCGACCCCGACCACCCAGATAAACAGGGCGGTACACCACTCTCCTATGCTACCGGGAGGGGACACGGGGGAATAGTGAAGCTACTACAAGCCTGGAAGTCTGTGGAAAGCACAGATGCGCAGCGGCCCCACCCACCCTAAAAGGCCAAAGCTGAGGTAAAGTCCTGGGACAGCCAGTTGATTACACTGAAATCGCGTGGGATTCCTCCTTTCCTAGAACCAGCCCTCATTACCCTCGGGGCGCCCAGTATACTCTATTGCAGCCACCATCTTCACCTCTTCCCTTCTATATCCTTTGCCTCAGCTCTACAGCATGATTCAGAAGTTCTCTGTCACTATCATCAGTAGAAATCCCACATGTATGTAGACATGCCCTTCTGAAACATATGGATATCCGCTAACGTTTATGAATCAAGGTGCACGAGCTATTGTTTGTGCTTAGCGTATAGCACTCGGCGGACTATTCCATTTGTTAACTTGCGTCACTTCCATTTGTTAACTTGCATCACTTATCTTGATTACAATTCCCTAGTCGAATAGACTTCTTGTTACACAATCTCCTCTTCTTCTAATTCTTCTTTATGTAATCATTTCCTCCTTGTTTTCCCTTGCTAGCGATAGATGGGTAGATAGATGGACAGATAGATATAATAGATTACGCATAAGCTTCTCTCTCTGGTACCTGGGGGTCTAGCGCAGGCATTCCCAGAGCTACCATGAACATGATAATCGACTCTAGGCATTTTGGTTTCGAAACGATATTATTCTCGGCATCATCTCGTGTCCCTATTGGTGTCTAATAGAAGGCATTTTTTTAGGGCTTAATTGTACTAGTACTCGGGTACATCTACAAAAATCAAGAAGCATAACCTTTGTCTTCATCGAAATTTTTGTTGGATCAGCAGAAATAGTTTCCGAACCTTTTTTACTGATACACCGGATATACTATAAGGAGCAACTGCTCTTTTCGCACTAGTAGCGTAGATAAAAATCAAAGCAGTTTCTCCTGGTTTAATCAGTCGCAAATAGGGCGCTGTAAAAGACATAGCCTATCACTCGTGGCCAAACAACCTAAGCTCCCTCCCTGCGGTGCTCAGGCGGGACGGTCAAATCCCTGGTAGTGGGCAAGGACATAAACCCGAATTCTCAAGAACCCGCGTAGACTACACCTCCTTTTTCCTGCCGCACGCCCCGGGGGGCAAGAGTATTCCCATGTTCCGCAGAGCTGCTAGTGAAAGGATAGAGAACAAAGGCATGATAAACTCTTGTGATATCCAGGACAAGACCCTAATTCGCATAACCTGGTGGTGAGCACGTAGTGATACTCTGCATACTCTTCTCCTCTGGATCAATGCGCCCATGTGAATTTGCTCCCGAGAGTAGCGGCTGCATGCTACCACCCTTGGAGAAGGGGCGATGTTGAATTTTGATTTTATATGACATGATTGTGTCTAGCAATGGTGCAATCATAGGTCCTCACTCGTAGTGTTTTCACAATAATATGATATGAAAATAGGGGAGCCTAATACCCTCAATAAATGTATAGATATTAGAAAGTCGAAAGAACGTTCTTAGAGTACCAAAGCAGATGTCTAATTTTTGTACAGCGAAAAAAGGAATTCCACGCAGCAAAGTTCTTCCGAACTCGAGAAGAGAATACTAGCATAAATGTAGCCCCGGGGGGTTATAACCATTTCAGTAATAAAGTTCAAATACTGCACCACTACCCCACCAGGTTGCTCCAACCTGCCCTCCCCCGCCCCTGCACAACTAAATTAGTATACCAGTACATTACTCCCACTCACTCCACCCCTTCACCGAGCGCCGAGCCCCCCAATCAAAGGGTTCCCCCCCCAGTCCATCTTATGAACAAACTCCTCGGCCTCCACTCCCCAGCACCACCTACCCCTGCGATGCATGCCTTGGCGCTACCGCCCATTACACCCTGTGCCTTGTTCGGCCATCTAGTATACTTTGCTACAGCTGCTCTAGCAACGCTGTCGATCCCCCCACTTGCTCGTAGAGCATCACCAGAACGCATAAATCCCCTAGGCCCAAAAGGCTTAACTTCCACTATCCATCCATCTAGCCCTCCTCCCTACCCTCCGTGAGCGAGATCCTTCAAGAATGTATCACTATATCGCCCCCTTCCTCGGTTCCTCCGCCCCCTCGCCGCGATTGAGCGCAGTAATGTAGTGCGAGGCGGCGGTAGGCAGAATCATGTTCTGATCTTTGTAGTCTCCGGCTAGCCGAGGACCCTGTCATGCGTACGCGCGAACTTCGTCTTAAGGACAGAGCCCTCTATCGGATATTTCCATGCAAGACTGCTTTCGCTCTTGTAGGGTGTAGGAGGACGTATGCTACCAGTGTGCCCATCGCCGGCGACTAGGCTCCTCTCTGAACGATATTCTACGCGAAGGTTAGGTCTGAACGGCGCTCGTCGATGTCGTCTTATGCGGGCCAGCCCTTTTCCAGGCGGTTTTCGAGTAGAGCTAGGAGTAGGATCGGGAGGAACAGAGGAGGGGGGAGAAGGCGGGTTACGGAAGGTACGGAACCGGGCGGTTGGTCGCTTGCAGAGGATAGAGAGAGTGTTTGATTTGAGAAGAGACTGCGTTCACCGCAATACGTCGGGGTGTCCAGGGAGTAGGTTGGTGGGGAGGCAGTGGGGGAGGAAAATGGATGCGTTGCTGGAACCGCTCCAGGTGCCGCGGTCGGAGGTCCGATAGTGGGCGCAGTTGTGAGGTCTCTTCACGGCTGAAGGGGGAGGGAAGTAGCGCGGTGGTTGCTGTTGGTGTTGTGGTTGGAATGGTGCAGCGAAAGGCTCTGAATATTTATCCGATGGGCTTGGCGGATTTACAGTAGCATCAAGATCCGTTCCATGCTCAAAATCAAGAGGCTCAACCAGATGGCACCCGAACGGAGGCTTGGCAAAGATTGACGAGTTACGGTAGTTTTTGCTGATTCGTACCGGCTACTGGCACTGAACTTTAGGGGCTGTTTGGCACGCCAACTTTCATGAGGTAACACCTTACAAACTGCGGTTTGTAAGGGTTCCCAAACCGTGTTTTGTAAGGTGTGCCAAGCTGTAACCGTGCCAAGGTTCCCGCCGCTTCAAAAGACGCTAAGCGACCTTCGAAGAAGCCGGCGCTCCCTCGCTTAGCGTCTTTCGAAGTGGTGGGAACCTTGGCACGGTTAGTTTGTAAGGTATGGCTTGCCAAAGGCCTGAAGGAACATAAGGTAAACACAATACATGTGTGGCTATTTTGGCTCAACTCTAAACAGGAGAGGAGAAAAGAATATTATTAAATCAATTGTTTTAGAGGGCAAACCAACATATTTACCGGTCACTAGTGTTATCAAAACTCTCATAAACCCTAAATTATGCTGCTCTCAAACTGCAGTTTTTAAGGCTTCCAAACTCAACCTTTCAAACAATGTGCTGCCAAACACCACTACAGTCACTACTGAGGCAACGACGAAACTGGGCGGGTGACGAACAGGGATTAATTACAAGTAATTTTTTGTAACCCTAACCTTGACGAATCCACTTTTCCCTTTGAAGGACCCCTGTTCGTCACTCGCCCAGTTTCGTCGTTGCCCCAGCAGTGACTGTAACCTTACAAACTGATTTTATAAGGGAAACCTTACAAACCGCAATTTGTAAGGCGTTACCTTATAAGTTGGCGTGCTAAACAACCCCCTAGTCTACTCGAGCAATGTCAAGCCGAGCCGCGGTCTGTTCCATGCAACCCCTGTCCCAAGGCTCTCGCGTCCAAAAGGATATCGGTACGGTGCAAATACTTCTCGTTCCCCAATACCTCTGTGACCAGCCCATCACTAGCATCCGTACTAAAAAGCCTCACTGTGTCTTAAGCTCCTCACCACACCAGAAAACTTCGCTTGGAGAACAATACCGGTAGTCTATGGCTTCGTAGGTATTGTACCGGTAGGTATTGAAAAGAGTTTTGAGCGGCACTAGCGGTATCAATGTCTCAAGTTTCTGCAGCTTTGGAATGTATCAAACCAAAGGCCTGGGGTACGATGGGACCAACATGGCTCAACATACTCGAGTAAGACAGGCACAAGCGAATATGCTCACTATTTCGACCACAACTAGTTCAGGGGCTTTGTGTAACGAACTTCGGATCCAGCGATTGAAAAGTTTTCAGTCGGCCTCAAGGCATGAGTCCCGCTTTTCCTCTGCACTTGTACTCGAGTACACGTACAGTACACGATTAATTGCCTTAACAGACCCCAAGTTAATCAACACCTTGCTCAACAACATTCGAAGCGGTGGGAATCAAAAAAATGTCGCGATTTTTCAGCAATAACCGTAACTCGTTCAACACCACAAATAACTATTATACCGATGAGAAGTCTAAAATACTGACATGGCTATCTCCGTTAGAGCCATGGGTGCGGCATCGAGACATCGGAGTGCAGCGGGTGGATGGTATAGGAGCCTGGCTGCTGGAAACCGAAGAATTCGGACGCTGGCATAATATCAGTGGGGAGGATCAATCCAATCATGCGACAATATTCTGCGAGGGCAATCCGGGGGTGGGAAAGAGTTACATCATGTAAGAGAGGATGTATCATTGCCGGAAATCAAAAGGATGGTATCGCTGATAGGTTGCGATAATAGCTCGCTAGTGATAGACAAGTTGTGCGATGAGGCCGGGGAGAGAGATACTGCTGTCTTGTGTTTTTACTTTGACTTTGCTGCCCGGAATGAGCAGTCACCTGTGAATATGCTTGGCTCCCTGCTGAGGCAGCTTGTCAGTGGACTAAAGGAAATTCCGGAAGTGGTAGTCCAGGATTTTCGGAATCAGGAAAAGGTTGTTGGGGGTAGAGGGCTACAAGTCCCAGGAATCCTGAAGATGTTCCAGACCATCACAGCTACAAAGCGCACATTTATATGTGTAGATGCACTTGACGAATGCGTGCCAGAGCATCGAATGGTAGTTCTTGAATCGCTGGGACAGATTCTACAGGGGTCACCCAATATCCGCTTATTTATGACCGGAAGACCGCAGGTGCAGACTGAGGTGGAGAAAAGGTTGGATGGAGCGGCAACGTTTATTTCAATACGACCTACCCAAGATGGTGTTGTTAGATATCTGCGCGATAAACTCCGGAATGACACTACCCCGGAGATAATGAGCAGCGCATTGGAGGCCGAGATTATAAAGAGCATTCCTGAAATGAACTCGGAAACGTATGTATAATAGAAGCGAGTGCAAGGGAAAAACTACCCTAAGTTAATGGCTGACGTATTTTAATCTAGATTCCTACTCGCTTCGCTTCATATAAAAGCAATCCTACGAGGGACCACCATTGCTCGGCGGAAGGAAGCACTCGAGTCAATAAAAGGGGGTGCAGGGTTAGGGGATGCATATAGTGTGACACTGGAGAGGATAAAGGCGCAGGACGAGGAAAAGGCGAATCTTGCGATGGCCACTCTCACATGGGTCTGCCATTCGGAGCGACCGCTACAGGTGGATGAGCTATGCCATGCGCTGGCAATAGAGATAGGAGCAACGGATTTCGATCCCGAAAATATTCCTTCAATAGGTACTTTGCTACACTGCTGCCAAGGCTTAATCACGGTCGATAAGGAAGCTTCAGTCGTGCGGTTAATCCATCATACCGTCCAAGAGTATCTTTGTAGTCACCCAGGTATCTTCAGTAAACCTCACTCGATACTTACTGAAACTTGCTTGACCTATCTAAGCTCACAGCAGGTCAAGAATCTTGGATCTCATTCTCTCCCAGACTATCAAAGCATGCCATTCCTCAAATACTCCTCGAGATACTGGGGGGCACATGCAAGGAGGGAACTCTCAGACCATGCGAGGACCCTTGCTCTTGAGCTCTTGGGCCAATACCAAGACCACGTGGCCGCCGTATCACTTGTGAAGCAGGTTCTGCGGTCTAGTTATACCGAAGACATCGGTACCTCTCCACTCTTCTCCGGACTACACTGCGCATCGTTCTTCGGGATTGTTGAATTTGTGACTACAATTATACATGCTGAAGGTTGCGAGATCAACCAACGAGATTGCACAAGTAGTACACCACTCGGGTGGGCGGCGAGGAATGGGCATGTAGGGGCGGTGGGGCTATTGCTAGAGCGGGAAGACGTGGACCCCAATTGCATAGATGCAGATAATCGAACACCGCTCGGGTGTGCTGCCGTCGAGGGACATGAAGGGGTGGCCGCGCTACTGCTGGGGCGGGAAGATGTGGATCCCAATCGCGCTGATACGAGGAATCGAACACCACTCGGATGTGCTGCTGTCGAGGGACATGAAGGGATGGTCAAGCTACTGCTGGAAAGGGGGGATGTCGACCCCAATCGCGCTGATGAGTGTGATCAAACACCACTCGGGTGCGCTGCTATCCAAGGACATGGAGGGGTGGTCAAGCTATTGCTGGGACGGGAGGATGTCGAGCCCAATCGCCCAGATGAGAATGACCGAACACCACTCGGGTACGCTGCTGGCAACGGGCATGAAGGGGTGGTCAAGTTACTGGTGGGACGGGAAGATGTCGACCCCAATCGCCCAGATAAGTATAACCAAACACCACTCAGGATGGCTGCTGTCGAGGGACATGAAGGGGTAGTCAAGCTACTACTGGGACGGGAAGATGTCGAGCCCAATCACCCAGATGTGAATGACCGGACACCACTTGGGTGCGCTGCTATCAAAGGGCATGAAGGGGTGGTCAGGCTACTGCTGGGACGGGAAGATGTTGACCCTAATCACCCAGATGTGAATGACAGGACACCACTCGGGTATGCTGCTATCATGGGACATGAAGGGGTGGTTAAGCTACTTCTGGGACGGGAAGATGTTGACCCCAATCGCCCAGATGTGAATGATCGAACACCGCTCGGGTGTGCTGCTCTCAGCAGACGTGAGGGAGTTGTCAAGCTGCTTCTAGGACGAGAAGATGTCGACCCCAATCGCACTGATAAGGATGACCAAACACCACTTGGGTGGGCTAGTATCTCCGGACACGATGGAGTGCTTAAGCTACTGCTAGAGCGAAAAGATATCGACCCCAACCGCACCGATGCGTATGGCCAAACACCGCTTGGGTGGGCTGCTATCAACGGAGATGAAGCAGTGGTCAAGTTACTGGTGGAGCGGGAGGGTGTCGACCCCAATCGCCCAGATGAGGATGGAATAACACCACTCGGGTTGGCTGCTCTCAGCGGACACGAAAGACTAGTCAAGCTATTACTAGAACGGGAAGATGTCGACCCCAATCGCCCGGACACGGGTGATCGAACACCACTCGGGTGGGCTGCCCTCAGCGGACATGAAAGGGTGGTCGCGCTGCTGGTGGAACGGGATGATGTCGACCCCAATCGCCCAGATGTGAATGATCGAACACCGCTCGGGAGTGCCGCGGCCAAAGGACACGAAAGAGTGGTGAAGCTATTTCTAGAACGACGAGGTATCGACTATAATAGGTTAGATAAACACGGTGGTACACCACTCTCTTATGCTACTCGGGGGGGGCACGGGGGAGTAGTGAAGCTACTACGAGCCCGGGTGGCTATATGGGGCACAGGCATGCAGTGGCCTCATCTGCCATGAAAGACCTAGCATGTGCTATTGCACCCACTACCATCTTCACTTCCTTGCTGTGTCTTTTGCATCAACCCTGCAACCTGATCTGGAACTTCCCCGCCGCTGCCATTGGCGGAAATCCCACATGTATGTAGATATACCCCTCTGAAACCTAAGGATATTTGTTAACGTTTACGAATGAAGGCTCACGAGTTTCTGTTCTTTGTGTTCAGCATATAGCACCTGTGGGACTATTTCATTTGTCAATTTGCATCATTTATCTTAATCACAATTCCCCGGTCAAATAGATTTCTTATTACCAAGTCTCCCCTTCCCCTAATACTTTATATATTCATTTCCTTCTTGCCTTCCCTTGCTAGCGATAGTAGTATAAGTGGATGGATAGATAGATAAATTGCACATAGACTCCTCTCTCCGATACCTGAGTACCCAACGTCGGCGTTCCCGGAGCCACTGTTAACATGAGAATCGGCTCTTGAGGTTTTGATTTCGAGATGATATTATTCCCAGCGCCATCATGTAGTCCCCGTTAGTGTTTAATGGGAGGTATACGGCGGGTCATGTAGACATCGAGTGCAAAAAAAAAACCTAAGCGAGTAGGAGTCAAAGCACTGAGTTTGCTTAGGTAAGCTGCTCCAATAGAGCGATGAGAATTCACATTTCCTCCAAGCTCTGCGCTATCGCCACATAATCCTTATCTAGATATAGTTTTCCAATACTCTATTATTCCTGTTAATTATGTAGCTCTATTAACTTTTATTAGTTTCGGTTTATTCAACTTCAAGGTACTGCTTGGGCACCCAGTTGACCAGAGAGGTATTGTATCTTAACAAAATTAACCTCATATCAACGAACAGGAAAAACTTTGGCCATAACAGCACTCTCCCATCAACCCCACTATTATGAAACAAAAGTTATAAAAGTTAATGTAAATACACAGTAGAACACATAGCAGAGATTAATATTTGATTTAGAGAAATATCTTTATAAAGTGTTGAAAATGCAGGGCGAGAAGAATGGTTGCATTGCGATTGACAGTTTGTGTACAGTTAATTTTGTGAATGAACAATAACATAAAGGGGTCATCGGATAGGGAGACTCAATGAACAGACCAAACAAAATTGTAGCTTGAATTCACACTCACTTTTAGTAGTGTTTACTGAGCACTCCTGTTTGTTGACCCCTCTCTTAGACTAATGTAAAGCATTCTATTGTCCATAGATAAAATTAACCACGCATTAACGAAGAGGGAACAATTTCGGCCATGACAACGACACTCGACTACCAACTCGACTACCAACTCTACTATTATTAAAACCAAGAAAAAAGACAAAATATTAACACAGGGGAGAATACATAGTAGAAATTAATATTTAAGCTAGAGAAAGTTCTTTGGGTGGTGTTGAAAGCTGGGGGTGATGAAGAGGGTTGAGTTGCCATCGACCATCGGGCCGCGGTTAATTTTGTCCCACAGACAATATCATACCAGGACCTATTTTGTGGCGAGACAATTGGGCCTAAGGACAGGGTAACTACTTGCACAGACACTCCTTAAAATGGTGTAAGTTGTTTAAGAATTGCCAAAAACAACCCAAACATGACCCTGCTGAGAGAGTAGTAGATCGAAATAATGGGCAGGCGTAATAAAATACTAAAAGGCTATAACTAGATAAGAGTCCAGTGGTTGTAGTTGAAGTGCAGAACTTGGAAGAAATAATAGGGATTCTCCTGGTTCTGGCTGCTTACATAAGCAAACTCGGTGCTTTGGCTTCTACTTGCTTAGGATTTTTTTTGCACTCGATGTCTACATGACCCGCCGCAGAGGTAGCCTTTTTTTCCAGGGGTTAATTGTGCTCAGGTCCATCTGCAAGAACTGGGGAACATAACCTTTGTCTTCATAGAAATTTGTGTTGGACTAGTAGAAAAACAATTTCGTAAGGAGCGATTGCTTTATTCGTACTATTAGGGTGAATAGACCGGAATCAGAGCAGTTTCTTCTAGTTTAATAAGTGGCAGATTGGGAGTGGTAAAGGACATAAACTATTACTTGTGACAAGCAACCTAAGCTCCCTTTTAGGGTGCCCAGATATGACGGCCAAAACCCTCTTATCGGGCCGTAAGAACTCGAATAATTGAACTTCACGCTAGGACGTTGGAGTTGCCTTTGCTGATAAGGTCTGTCAATTTTTTCGTTTTTCTCTGTCTGGGGCCCAAGGTGAGGGGGTCAGTTTTCGCTGTGCACTCGCCCCCCTATCTAAGAGAGGGAACTTCGGACGTCTTAGCACGAGGCTCAATTATTCGAGTTCTCATGGTATGATATTATACTTAAGCCCGAATTCGAAACAGCCCTACGTAGACTACACCTCTTCTTTCCTGCCGCACGCCCCAGCGGTAAGAGAACTCCTAGGTTAGGTAGACCTGCTATTGAAAGTATAGTAACGTGCTCCACGCCATAGCGAGCGCCCGGCATAGCGAGCCATCTGCAAGTTTAGGCAATGTGATTGGCTGAACCTCAGTCCAGATTGAAATAGTGGCTAGTATTCGGGTTGATGGCTCGCGCTGCCGGGCGCTCGCTATGGCGTGGAGCACGTTAAACCGGGGCATGGTAAGCTCTTGTGATGGCTGGGACGAGGCCCTAACGCACTAGTACAGTACTGTGGCACAGGCCAGTGGCGTTCACGATCTTTTGTATTCTTATGTGATGATTGCGTATGGCTTTACGTAGTTGGGAGCTTGGCGGCTTAGCTAGTACTTTCCTGTGATTTAAGAGAGGTGAAAACACCTCGAAGCATTAAGGGAGCGGAGTGGGATTTTTCTTCGGTTTGAAGAAGCCATCCTTTTAGTTTTCATCCATCATTGTTTTCGTCCTTGATCAGATCAATCAAGTACGACTATCCATCATCTGTTCGTCTGCTTCAATCATCGGTTTTTACTTTCTTTCGTTTTCATCTGCAAATCGTCCTTACCGGGACCTCTGCAGTCAAGATTGCCAATTCCCACAAAAGTACGCCTGACGGGGAAGACCCGCAACAGTACACAGCCTGGATGATGAGCACCCAGTGATACTTCTCATACTCTTCTCTCTCGGGCTGTTGGAAATCGTAGTCCTGGTCATGCTTGGATATCATCCGCGGGCGGAAGAGGGTGACCCCACGTAACCACTTACGTCACCTCCGGTCTCTCCTCTACTTCTGTGCTCCCTCTCCCTTCCTTCTTCCTCTCTTCCTTTCTTCCTTTCTTCCTTTCTTTTTCTCTAAGCTATTTTACTACGTTCAATAAGCAATATAAGTTGTTTGCATGTCCTAGAGACTTCTCCCCTCTCGAGACCTTGTGATACAGCTTGCTTCACCATCCACTTCGATAGCTTTCAACACGGGCCAATGCCTCGATGTGAATTCATGTCCAAGCATAATGGTTGGGCGGAAAGGTCCCTGGAGACGGGGGGATATTGTACTTTGATTAAGTTTTTTGTGCAGTAATAATAATATTATAGCAGTAATATTATAATTGTGTCCCTCAATAGCGCAATCATAGACCCTCACTCGTGATGTTTTCACAATACGAAAGAAAAAGAAAAAAGCCGAATCCCCCCAATAAATGTATGAACACTAAGGGGTCGCAAGAGCGTTCCTCAAGTGGCAAGTTCCTAACCGGTCTTCAAGGCCTGTACAAGTATAGCAAAAAAGAAATTACACACACCAAAGTCCTTCCAAACTCGAGAGGAAGAAACCTTTGCACAGAGCTCTTCCAACAGCCCTAGGCGCTCTATGCCCATCCAATGATTTGAGAGCAAAAGTTCAAATACTGTATCACTATACCTACCAGATTCCTCCTACCCCCGCTCTACTAGTAAATTAACATTACTCCTACCCACACCACCCCTTCACTAATCCCCCAATCAAATGGTCACCCTCCCAATCCATCTCATCAACAAACCCTCGGCCTCCGCTCCCTAGCGCCACCTAATTTCTGCGATGCATGCCTTGGCGCCACCGTCCATTCTTGTAACACCCTGCATATTGTCCAGCCATCTAGTTTACTCGAGTACTTCGCTACAGCTGCTCCACCAACACTCTCGATCCGCCCCATCTGCCTGGGGGGGGCATCACCAACATGCATAAATCACCTGAGCCCAAAAACCCTAAATTCCGGATCCATCCATCCAGCCCTCCTCCCGACCCTCTTTGAGCAAGATCCTTTCAAGAATGTACCGTATTATCTCGTCAAATTGGGCATCTCCGTATCGGCGCTTCCTTCAATTCCTCCATCCCCTCACCGCGATTGAGCCAGGTAACGCAGTGCGAGGCAGCGATGCGTAAAATATTCTTCCAACATTTGTAGACACCAGCTAGCCGAAGACCTTATCGTGCGTGTGCGCGGGCTTCGCCCTAGGGACGGGCCCTCCATGGGGTACTTCCATGCAAGACTGTCTTCGCCCTTTTCGGGTGCAGGAGGACTATGCCACCCGTGCGCGTACGGGTCCCTTGCGCTCGTCGCCGGCGACTCTGGCTCCTGCCGGAACAATGTTCTACGTGAACGTTAGGGCTATACGGTGCTCATCACTGCTATCTTGCGCAGGCCGTCCCTTTTCAGGGCGGCTTTCGAGTACGACTAGGAGTAGGGTTGGGAGAAGAGGAAGAGGCGGAAGAGGAGGGGTTACAGAGGGTATGGAGCCGGGGTGGTCGGTCGCTTGCGGAGGATACTTGTAGAAAGGGGAGCGCTCAATTCGAAGCAGAGACTGCATTCACCAACAAATGCGCCGGTGGCGTCCAGTGTTGGTGGAGTGGGTTGGCAGGGAGGCAGTAGGGCAGGAAAATGGTCGTTATTGTGCTTTTCCCAAAGGTTGCGAAAGGGGCCCACAGCTTTTTTTTTTCAGAGCTTGATTGCGCAATAGCATCTACCGGGGGCCGTACTAAGAATTTCGCTCTGAAGAATCAGATATACTGTGAATTCTCGGGCTCTGTGGCTTGCCTCGGTAATTAAACAGAGAGTTCTGAAGGAAAAGGGATTCGCAACCTTTTGTCCAGCGAGTTTTTTCGCAACCTTTAGGAAAAGCACAATAGAAGGTCCTAGTAGGAATAATTTCGGCGCAAGGCTTCACCACTAACCCCCCTTTTCCTCCCTTCCATAATACTCAAGTACCGGCACTGTAGATAATTGCGTTGACGGACTCTGAGTTGATCAACACTTTGCCCCCAACGTTCGAAGCGGTGAAATTCGAAAAATGTCACAGCATTTCTGCAACAACAATGACTCTTTCAACGTCACAACTAGCTTTAACCGCAACACATATAACTCTAACTACATTTCTCCTGATGACGAGTCTAAAATACTAGCGTGGCTGTCTCCGTTAGAGCCATGGGTACGACACCGAGACATCGGAACCGAGCGGGTGGATGGTATAGGAGCCTGGCTGCTGGAAACCAGGGAATTTAGACGATGGCATAATGCCAGCAGGGAGGATAAATCGAATCATGCGACCTTATTCTGCGACGGAAATCCAGGAGTGGGAAAGAGTTACATTATGTAAGAGAGAATGTACTATTGCCGGAAATCAACGAACGGTATTGCTAATAGGTTGAGATAATAGCTCGCTGGTTATAGACAAGTTGTGCGACGAGGCCGAGGAGGAGGAAGATACTGCCGTCATGTGTTTTTACTTCGACTTTGCTGCCCGGAATGAGCAGTCACCGGCGAATATGCTCGGCTCCCTGCTGAGACAGCTTGTCAGCGGGCAGGAAAAAATTCCCGAATCAGTAGTCCAGGGTTTCCGAAAGCGGAGAAAGGGTATTGGGGGTAGAGGGCTACAGGTCTCGGGAATTTTGAAGATGTTCCAGGCAATCACAGCTGCAAAGCGCATGTTTATATGTGTAGATGCACTAGATGAATGTGTGCCAGAGCATCGAATGGTGATTCTTGAATCACTGCGACAGATTCTACAGGGGTCACCGAGTATTCGCCTATTTATGACCGGAAGACCGCAGGTACGGAGTGAGGTGGAGAAGAGGTTAGATGGAGCAGTAACTTCTATATCGATACAGCCTACGGAAGATGGCGTCGTTAGATATCTGCGCGATAAACTCCGGAATGACACTACCCCGGAGATAATGAGCAGCACATTGGAAGCAGAGATTATAAGGAGCATTCCCGAAATGAACTCGGAAACGTATGTAGAAACGGATACAGGGGAAAAGCTACCCGAAGCCAATGGCTGACATGTTTGCATCTAGATTCCTACTCGCTTCTCTCCATATCAAGGCAATCCTGCGAGGGACCACCATTGCTCAGCGGAAAAAAGTACTTGAGTCAATAAAAGATGGTGCAGGGCTAGAGGATGCATATGGTGTGACGCTGGAGAGGATAAAGGCGCAGGACGAGGAAAAGACGAGACTTGCGATGGCCACTCTCACATGGGTCTGCCATTCGGAACGGCCACTACGAGTGGATGAGCTGTGCCATGCGCTGGCAGTGGATATAGGAGCAACAGATTTCGATCCCGAAAATATTCCTTCAATAGGTACTTTGCTACACTGCTGCCAAGGCTTAATCACGGTCGATAAGGAAGCTTCGACCGTGCGGTTAATCCACTATACCGTCCAAGAGTATCTTTGTAGTCATCCAGATCTCTTCAGTAAACCTCAGTCGATACTTGCAGAAACATGCTTGACTTATCTGAATTCACAGCAGGTCAAGAATCTCGCATCTCATCCTCTCCCAGACTGTCAATGCGCACCATTCCTCAAATATTCTTCGAGATACTGGGGAACACATGCGGCGAGGGAGCTCTCAGACCATGCGAGGACCCTTGCGCTTGAGCTCTTAGGCCAGTACGAAGACCACGTGGCCGCCGTATCACTTTTAGAGCAGGTTGTGCATCCTAACTATGCTGGAGATATCGGTGCTTGTTCGCCCTTCTCTGGACTGCATGGCGCATCTTTCTTCGGGATTGTTGAACTTATGACTACAATTATAAATGTTGAAGGCTGTGAGATCGACCAACAAGATTGTATAGGTAGCACACCGCTTGGATGGGCGGCGAGGAACGGGCACGTAGGAGCGGCGAAACTACTGCTAGGACGGGAGAATATCGACCCCAGTCGCTTTGATAAGCACGATCGAACACCGCTCGGATGGGCTGCTCTTGGTGGGCATGAAGAAGTGGTTAGGCTACTTTTGGGACGGGAAGATGTCGACCCTAATCGCCCAGATATGTATGATCAAACACCACTCAGAGGTGCTGCTGCCTGGGGACATGAAGGAGTGGTTAAGCTGCTTCTAGAAAGGGGAGATGTCGACCCCAATCGCCCAGATCAGAAGGATCGAACACCACTCTTGTGTGCTGCTGCCGAGGGACAAGAAGGGGTGGTCAAGCTACTGCTAGAAAGGGGAGATGTCGACCCCAATCGCTCAGATGTGAATGATCGAACACCACTCGGATGGGCTGCTCTTCGCGGACATGGGGGAGTAGTTAAGCTACTGCTAGAGCGGGAAGATGTCGACCCCAATCGTCCAGATGTGGATCATCGAACACCGCTCGCGTCTGCTGCTATCCGCGGGGATGAGGTAGTGGTTAAGCTACTGCTGGGGCGAGAAGATGTCGACCCCAATCGCCTAGATGGGGTTGATCGAACACCACTCGGATGTGCTGCTACCGAGGGGCATGAAGGGGTAGTCAAGCTACTGCTGGAAAGGGGAGATGTCGACCCCAATCGCGCTGATAAGTATGTTCACACACCACTCGGGATGGCCGCTGCCCAAGGACATGAAAGAGTGGTCAAGCTATTGCTGGGACGGGAAGACATCGACCCCAATCGCTTGAATAGGTATGACCGAACACCGCTTGGATGGGCTGCTATCAAGGGACGTGACGGAGTGGTCCAACTACTCCTGGAACGGAAAGATGTTGACCCCAATCGCCCAGATGAGAATGACCGAACACCACTCGGGTGTGCGGCTCTCCAAGGATATGACGGAGTAGTTAAGCTACTGCTAGGACGGGAAGATATCGACCCTGATCGCCCCGATGAGAACGGTCGAACGCCACTCGGGTGTGCTACTCTCCGCGGACATGAGGGAGTAGTTAAGCTACTGCTAGAGCGGAAAGATGTCGATTCCAATCGTCCAGATGAAGGTGATCAAACACCGCTCGGGTGTGCGGCCGCCCAAGGACATAACGGAGTGGTTAAGCTATTACTGGGACGGGAAGATGTCGATCCCAATCGCCAATGCCTGGATAACCGAACACCACTCGGATGGGCTGCTCTCAAGGGACATGATGGAGTGGTCAAACTATTGCTAGGGCGCGAAGATGTCGACCCCAATCGCCCAGATAAGTATGATCAAACACCACTCAGGTGTGCTGCTGTTGACGGATGTGAAGCAGTGGTCAAGCTATTGCTGGGGCGGGAAGATGTGGACCCCAATCGTCGAGATACGGATGACCGAACACCACTCGGGTGGGCTGCTCTCAAGGGACATGGCGGAGTTGTCAAATTATTGCTGGGACGGGAAGATGTCGACCCTAATCGCCCGGATAAGATTGATCAAACACCACTTGGGTGGGCTGCTATCCAAGGACATGAAGGAGTGGTCCAGCTACTCCTAGAACGGGAAGATATCGACCCCAATAGCCCAGATACGGATGACCGAACACCACTCGGGTGGGCTGCTTTCAAGGGACATGGCGGAGTGGTTAAATTATTGCTGGGACGGGAAGACGTCGACCCCAATCGCGCTGATAAGTATGTTCAAACACCACTCGGGATGGCCGGTACCCAAGGACATGAAAGAGTGGTCAAGATATTGCTGGGACGGGAAGACATCGACCCCAATCGCTTGAATAAGTATGATCGAACACCACTTGGATGGGCTGCCCTCAAAGGACATGAAGGAGTGGTCCAGCTCCTCCTGGAACGGGAAGATGTTGACCCCAATCGCCCAGATGCGGATGACCGAACACCGCTCGGGTGGGCTGCTATCAAGGGACATGACGAAGTGGTCAAACTATTGCTGGGACGCGAAGATGTCGACCCTAATCGCCTGAATACGGATGACCGAACGCCACTCGGGTGGGCTGCTATCAAGGGACATGACGGAGTGGTCAAATTATTGCTGGGACGGGAAGATGTCAACCCCAACCACCCCGATAAGTATGATCAAACACCACTCAGGTGCGCCGCTCTCGATGGACATGAAGCAATAGTCAGGCTATTGCTGAGACGAGAAGATGTGGACCCCAATCGCCCAGATACGGATGACCGAACACCACTCGGATGGGCTGCTATCAAGGGACATGATGGAGTGGTTAAACTATTGCTAGGGCGCGAAGATGTTGACCCTAATCGCCCAGATAAGTATGATCAAACACCACTCGGGTGCGCTGCTGGCGGCGGACATGAAGGAGTGGTCCAGCTACTCCTGGAGCGGGCAGATGTTGACCCTAATCATCCGGATAACGATGACCGAACGCCACTCGGGCATGCGGCTATCCAAGGACATGGCGGGGTGGTCAAGCTACTGCTAGGACGGGAAGATGTCGATCCCAATCGCCTAAATAGGGATGACCGAACACCACTCGGATGGGCTGCTATCCTAGGACATGAAGGAGTTGTCAACCTACTGCTGGGACAAGAGGATGTCGACCCCAATCTTCCAGATAAGTACGATCTAACACCACTCTTGTATGCTGCCAACGAGGGATATGAAGGAGTGGTCAAGCTATTGCTGGGACGAGAAGATGTGGACCCTAATCGCCCGGCTAAGAGCGGTGAAACACCACTCGGGTGCGCCGCTTGCAACGGACAAGAAGGAGTAGTCAAGCTATTGCTGGGACGAGAAGATGTCGACCCCAATCGCCCGGATGTAGATGACCGAACACCGCTCGGGTGCGCTGCTATCGAGGGACATGAAGGAGTGGTGAAGCTCTTGCTGGAACAGGAAGGTGTCGACCCCAACGGGCCAGATAAACACGGCGGTACACCCCTCTCTTACGCTACTGAGAGGGGACATGGGGGAGTAGTGAAGCTACTACAAGCCCAGGGACCTGCCGGAAGCCCAGATGCGCAGCGGCCCCATCTGCCGTGAAAAACCTGAGCTGAAATAGAGTCCTGGGGCAGTCAATTGATTACGCTCAAATCGTGTGGGACTCCTCCCTTTCTAGCACAAGCCTCCCTCACACTCGAGGAGTCTAGTATACGTTGTTATAGCCACCGCCATCTTCACCCTTTCCCCTCTACGTCCTTTGCATCAGCCCTACAGCATGACCTAGAAAGTTCCCCACCACTCTCATTAGCGAAAATCCTACACGTATGTAGACGTACCCCCCTAAAACCTATAGATATCCGTTAACGTTTACGAAGGCGCACGAGTTTTTGTTCCCTGTGTTTAGCGTATAGCCCCCGGGGGATTATTTCATTTGTTAATTTGCATCGTCTATCTTGATTACAATTCCCCAGTCGAATAGATTCCTTGTTGCGCGACCTCCCCTTTTTTCCAATTCTTCTTTATGTACTCTTTTTGCCTCTGCTTTCCTTTACTAGCGATAGATGGATAGATGGACAGATAGATAAACTACACATAGATTTCTCTAATACCTAAGGACCTAACGTAGGCGTTCCTGGAGCCACCATGAACATGAAGTCGACTCTAGACGTTTTGATTTCAAGATGACACTATTCCCGGCATAATCTCAGTCCCCATTGGTATTTAATGGGAGGTCGTTTTTTAGGGATTAATTGTATTCGGGTGGGTCCAAAAAATCAGAACATACAACCTTTGCCCTCAAAGATTTGCTAAACCAGTAGAAATATCACAGCCCCCAAATTTCTACTAAACCAAGCGAGATACTATAAGTGGCGATTGGTTTATTCACACTAGTAGGTTGGACGGATCGAAGTCAGAGCAGTTTCTCCTAGTTTAATGAGTCGTAGATTGGGCACGATATGGTAAAAGGCATAACTTATCCCTTGTGGCTAATCAGACCCAAGCCCCCTGCAGTATGATACTCTAACAGGGTAGTAAAAACCCTCTTCTCCGACAAGCTCACAAGTCCTAATATGACAGAACCCTACATAGACTGCACCCCCTGCAGCACAACACTCCTCGGTGACAAGGCCAATCCCAAGCCCCGCAAACCTGCTATCCAAATATCGAGAACAAAAGCATAACGAGCTCTTGCGATTGCCGGGACTAGACCCTAGTAGGCATAACCGTAAGCGATGAGCACGCCGTGATACTCCACAGACTCTTTCCCCTTCGGATCAATACATCGATGCGAATTTGTGCACGAGCATAAGAGCTGGACGGTCAGGTGCCTGGAGACGTGGGGGTGTTGACCTTCGATACAATGGTGCTTGCCAATGGCGGGATCATAAACCCTCACTCGTCATATTTTCTCACAAGGGGAGAGGGAACTAGGTTCCCCGATAAGTGAGTAAGTGAACGTAACAATTAGAGAGCCGAAAAGAGCGCTCTTCGATCTACCAAGCAAGTCCCCACTGGATCTCCAAGATTTGTATACTGGTGTGATTGAATCTAAGTCGGACAACTTTGTACATGTGGGAATTTTCACCTGGGTTCGGCTTCTGCTCGGTCGCACCAGCAGCGAAAGTAGGAATTATATAAACCAAAGTCCTTCCGAAGTCAAAAAGAAAAAAACCCCTACACAAACGTCTTTCAATAACCCCGTGGGTTTCTAAATATCATACTCCTCATAATTCGAGAACAAAATTATTCAACACTGCACCACCACCCTACTAGATCCCTCCTACCCACCCCTTGCCCCTGCACACAAGTAAATTAGCAATATTAGTTAGTACATTACCCCCCTCCACTCTCCCTCCACCACCCACCCAAACCCAACCCAGCCAACAACACTCAACCACTCACACTCACATCTCCGCACCAAAAATCAGCACACTGGCAGAATACCTTCGTCGCCACGACCCATGCACAAAACATCCCCAGTATAAGTATTCGAACTGTCCGAAATACCCCAACTCAAGGCGCCAGGTACCCCCGATGAGAAGGGGAGGTCCATGCCTCCCCCAACAATTCATTATCCATCCTCCAATTGCTCCTATGTAGCTGTTTCATGCACCACAAAACCTCGTCGAGGAGGAGGAATTCTGTGTGGAGGGGGGGGGGAGGTTGATCATAAGCTTCCATACTTAACCAGGGACTTCCGGATAGTCCTGGAGTATTGAGCAAGGAAGGAAGGAAGGATTTCGCCAAAACTTTTGTGATCACTTTTCGTCCCTACTTCTCGATATATATATACTTGAAAAAGGTGCCGGACTAAACACTCTCTTCTTCCAGAAAGAGTATAATAAAAAAAAAGCTCCTCCAACGCCATTTCCGGTAGGTTCGTGGTGGCTATTCTAAAATGGCGGCCGATTCTTGGTGAGGAGGTACGAGTACTGTGCTTTTTTCAATTCTTTCCTTTCCCACAACCAACCCCACAGTAGTGCCAAATCGTTATATAAACCAAAACTGAGCAAGCCACGACTGCCGGCTCGTTCCTATTATGGTCCGTCGATCACCACATCCCCCCCTACCCCCCCCC
>QOVD01000233.1:37521-53435 GCA_003521225.1 Tuber microsphaerosporum | reverse complement strand
CTACAAACCACTCTGACACCCCCCCATGGGAACTCGAGTCCCACAGGAAGCCCTCTCAGTGGACTTCACAATCCTTCCACTCCCAATCCTTCCCCTCCTCTTCTCTTTAATGAACTTCTTCTCTAGGCAAGCCCTTCCTGATTGTCTCCTCTCACTTGCACTTTCCGCTGCCTTCAGCAGCCTATCGGTCTTCTTCCTTAGAGCCCTAAGAGTTATTCTATCCTCTAGAATCCTTTGATGGTGGTGGTTGTCCTTTGTAGCCTGCAATTCATATTCGGCAAGGCGGAGATTTATTTTCTCGGTACGGGCCCTGAGTTGGGCTTGGTTTATGGCCAGTTTTTCTGCCATAGTGTCTATTTTGGTGTGGAGAAAGGGGATGAGGTTACGGTGGAAGTCTGGGTGTGTAACAGCCCTGGTTATGATGTTTCCCATTGTGCTTTGTTTGGTTGGTAGGGAAACTAGAAGGAGGAGAAGGGGGGAGTTAGTGTCTTGAGTAGAATGAGTCGGGGGTTGAGTAACATACTAGGAATATTTATTGTATTTTTTCAAGGTTAGTTGGAAAAGTGAGTAACGTATACTTTGGTGGGGGTTTCTGAATCGATATATCAGGTAAAGGTATAATGATAGCTGTGAAGGAAGGAGATGTTTGATCACCAGAAAGCATGTAGGGATAGGAGAGAGAGCTCTTTATATCAGTAGGAATCTACGATTCTACTAAGTGGTTTAGCTCAATGGAGGCTGGCAGCCATTAAGCATCGCATGGAGGGAGCTTTGTAAATCATTTAGTTTCCATTGTTTTTGGTATACTTGGGACCATTAACCACTGATACTTGAGGCATTGGTTGTTAGGAGGAGAAATTATATTAGCTGCCATTGAGCTTGGTGCCAAAGAGCATTGACCCCCAATGTGGGTTGGTGGGCTGGTGCCATTGAGGCGAGTCCCATTGAGGTTGACTGGCAATGGTCTTAATACTAAGGGCTATGAATGGCACAGTGATAGACGATAGGAAGAGAATTCACACAGAACTTTGACACTTCGCTCGTTCTCTTGAAATACGCACTCTAAATAAAACAAATCCAACGGTAGTGACAGGTGTATAAGTAAACATAAGTATTACGCCCTGATTGCTCCATGGATCACCCCACCTATCTCTCTATTTTCCTCCATGCTATTGTTCCTCTGTACACTCTCGTGATAAACAAAGGAAAGGCATGTTGGTCAAATCTCTTTCGTAAACTGTGAAACAATCTATCTCAATCTCCCAAATCATTCGCAGGCTTCTAAACTATCTTTCAGACTCTCTCGGATATTCCAAAGTTAACCACATGCTTCTAACAAATGGCAATGGGGCTACAGTGTCTCTAGCTTGAGGTAAGGGCAAGTTGACTTGTAAAGTTGAGAATATTCTGGTTCTAAAAAGAAGCCTCATGTGCCCCGTCCACGACACGACAATTGAAGGATCATGTGCCCGCAGATTTTGCAAAGTTTCCACGTACTGCTGTGCAACTGCCGTTTCCCAACTAGAGTAAGTAGGCTTTCGATATATTCCATATAATAGGTCATTATTGTGCTAACGGGTGGCCCACATATACAGATACCGGCAGATATCTGAAGATGCCAGCAGATATCAGCTCCCTATTGCCGCTTGGACTATGCCATTATCATAAAACAGCAATTGGGTAGGTTCTTGTTTTCTCTAATCACTCGATTTATTGCTTTGGTACAAAATTCACCATAATATTATAGGGGAACGGGGAGCGCAAAACGAGAGGTACTGTTTTACGGTTATCATAGATTAATAAGTTCGACACTTGTGCGATTATCTTCCCTCCTTTAGACATACGTTTTACATCCTATTGCCTCCAACAACTCTAGATAGGCTTAGTCAATTTACTAACACTTGGAAACAAACATTTACTCGGTAATTCCCTACGCCCACCAGTCCTTGTCCATTGCGTTGCACCTCCATTTACCGCCTTTTCGTCCACAAAACTACATACCAATATTTCAAAGCTAAGCAAGTAGGTTAAAATAGTAGCTGACGAGAATGAGAGCGGAAAGCCTGGAATTTAGAAAGTATGACAACCTAATACAGCCCTGGGGATCCTTCCCTTCTTGCCCACTCCTAGCTTAGTTCCACTGACGGAGGCGTTAGTGAGGGTGTCGCTGCTCCTATCGCTCGGGATCTTGCCACCGATATGTCTCAAGATGATAATGAGGGCGCTTGAGTGGAGGTACGGCGACAAAGAGCGGGGGCTGTATGATAGCCAGCATAAAGATCTCCTGGTCGGGGAAGTTGGGTGGTGGTATACGCGCCGGCGGTTCTCGGACTTATAGGTAGAGGGCCATGACCTCTGGCCAAGCAAGGTGCCGGCTATACCTTTTTCCCACGAGACACTGCTCTGACCTTTGAGTGATGCCTCACGCGCTTTGCCCAATTGGCAATGGGTTCTTTCAACCCGGCATTATATCGCTTCCACCACAAGTTCCCAGAGGATTTCGGAATCACCTCATGTGACTAATAGCATTAGCTACATAACTGCCGCATACAAGTATTAAACCGCCCTCTACACTAGTCTCCCAGTACGTTAACCGGCGATACTGGAAATAGAGCCGGATCGGCCGAACGAAGTGTGGTTTAATGGGCGGGTAAGATTAAAGCCTTAACAGGAGACTTTTGTGGGAGAAAGAGTGAATCTTCAGCAGTGACAGCATCGGGTCGCAAACTATGGTAAAAATCTAATGGAAGGTAACGACCTTTTTGCAAACCTAGATCTCCTGTCGTCCCGCAGTCCTAGCTCCATTCACAATATGGCCAGTTAATGCTGTACCATCCCCCTGGGGCCTACTATCTCTAATGAAGATGGTGGTCCGCCCCTCTCAGGGTTTACCTAACCTTAGACTCCGCTCCCTCATTGGCCTGCATAAATATGGTGAAAATGGGCGTCGAGTCAGTGCTGGATTGGAATTGTGGAAGAGGTCTATAGGGGGTCTTGTATTCCCTTTCTCTGTTCATGTTATGGGACCTTCGTCTAAGTAGTTAATCAAGTAGTTACTATTATAATATTATCCTAGTTTTACTCCCTTCTGCTCCAAGGATAGAAGAGAACAAAGGAGAAAAAGCAGTGATTAGAAACCTATAGACGTGCCTGCGACTGCCCTACTTATAGCAATCCGTAGCATGAATATACATCAATATGGCTCCTGTCATTTCCTAGATTGGCAGCTCACCGAACATATCCACACTTGCCATCATTGAAGTAATACTTCCGACACCAGACCCTAAGTGCGCCCGAGTGACAGAGCATGCCCCCGGCGCAGCTAATATTGCACTCTAAGAACTGGAATAATTGAGAATCTCATTGGGATTTTGGGGTCGCCTCTCCTAGGTCTGCTGTATTTTTTTCTTTCTATCTATCTCTGCTGAGGGCTGAAAGAGAATCTTTTCGTTATCTTTTCTCCCCTTATCCAAAGGGGGAAATTCTAGACGCCCTAACGTCATTCTCAGTTCTTAGGGTATCCCCACCAAGAATCATAACAAAAGCCTGGCAGCATCAAGCAAATACTCTATTCAAGTCGCCCAACACCCCAGCTAGACCCCAACCCCCACTATCCTTAGCCACCCGCCCATCCACTACTTGCCCAACGACCATGGGAAAATCCAAAACAGGCACTAAATCTAACACTAAAGAAGATGGCAGGCATAATGGTTGGAGATCGCAAATAGTCAAGGGAGGGCGTGGGGGTCTAGATTCCTCTCAGCTTTGTTCGACATCTAGGAAATTAGGATATCGATATTGGTTCGGCTGCTGATAAACCTCTTCGGGGCGAGCCTTTGCTTTCCCAAGAGAAGCAACTCATATTGAGCATTGCTATCTGTGCTATGGTGTAACCACAAATTTCCTTTCAAGTGTTTTGTACTCCCGGACATTCACGCTTCATCCCGTTCTACCGCAGCTGTTAGCACCCATTTTGATATTGTCTGTTATGTAAATAACAAAACCAGGAGACAAGAGAGTCCAGAATCTGGGACTCTCACACTATCACCCACTGTAGTGCAGATCAGGCGAATCCGAGATTCTCGCACTTTCACCCATTGTAGTGCAGATCAGGCGATATTAATACAATGCTTATTTCCCGCAGGGCGGGCGAATGCAAAATTTTCATCGTTCTATAGCCGAACACACCGGTGTGGTCTTTTTCTTAAAGTGACAGGCCAAAAATTTTAGTGAACATATCCACACCAAAATTCGTCATCTTAAAGGGATTTTAACTAGGCTCCCACACTGAGCCTGGGCAGAAACCTCCCCAAAAACCAACCAAGTAGTTAAACATTATCCCCCAACTGTTCACAGAGCCCTGCGGACCTTCCTCATCAAGTTACGCCTCACCGAAAATTGTGACACTGTTGTATGGCATTGCTGGGGCCGATTATCTCAGTGAATTGAAGATTATGATGAGTTTTAACTGATGGCATTACTTTAGGAGTTTGTCGGGTCTTAAGTTGGTGGTAAGTATGCTTCAAATTATCATGAAATATTGTGGACACAAAATGACTTCAAATCAGGAATTTTAGAAGAGGAGACCCAGTTTCCGATAAGTTACTGTGCCAGCAATTGAAAAGTGAGGCTTTGCCTATTTTTTGGTGCGAAACGGCCCTATCACCAAAGATCCTGGTTGTCACTTTATCGGGCCGCAATATCAACGCTTCCTGTAAGCACGTGCGATATTGTAACACAACTAAAAATATTTTGTCCAGTTTAGGCGGTCTCTGATGGATGATCGTGTATCGGTAGAACATCACATATTGTGTCCCCAACCGCGTTGGGTGCCTACGTACTGTACTGCACCGTACGAGTACAGTCCGGCTTGGCTATGATAAACCTCGTTATAACTAATCTCTGGCTATAAGGAACAGTGCCTTGCAGCCATGTCAGTAAATTTACTGCGGGGGACAGTTTGCTACACCGGCGCGACCGATAGACAAAGTAGTCACGTGGGTTTGATAAGAAATTTTTGGTGAGCCCCCCCCACTGCAAGGCGCCTTATTAGACCCATGTGACTATTTTATCTGTCAACCGGGCTAGTTGTGAGCGCTCATAGGGTCTTGCTTGATCCTTGGCGTTCATTACCGGTATGGTATGCATTAAAGTTAGGGCCGGCACGAGACTAGCGATGACGGAGTCACACATCATCACTCGAATTATACATCCTCGAACTATACATCGCTCGAAAGCAAAATGAACAAGTTACGGCAGAGTAGTTCCAGGGTTGAAGAGGGCCTCCAAGCTGGGTCAGAATTTCAGGAAAAAAAAACTTAAAGACTTAAAAGCATTGGATTTTTAGAAAACAGATTCTCCACTACTCTGGACACCAGTGATAACTCTAGTACCGGTAGTGTACTATAGGTGACAGCAAGGATGGCAGCGCCCAGATAATATCCTCCTAAGCACCCCTCGAGTCTGTGCTGATAGCACTTCCCCCTTCTCTATCTACTCTATTTGCCTACTATTAGTTAAAGAACTTTGGGTCGCTTTCAATAATAGGACCTTATCTCGGGACGGCAGTATAGGGCTAAACGTACCGAGCATTAAGTTGTTCTCTCTAGGAGGTCCGAACTAGTACCAGGTCGCTCGCTAAGGGAAGTTCGCTGGGAACCCGAGTCGTTGTAATCGACGTAGGTAGGTCCGGTGCCAATTGCATGATGGGCCTTTCCAAAGGCTCAAGCGTAATGTTTGCGGGTGAGGAGATGATTTCGGGTTCCTCTTCCCTATGGGTGGATCTGAGGCAGCAGAGGACGTTGAACCCAGCGCAAACAAACAGACTAAATGTGACACTCATTTGGAGGTTAAATTGGACTTTGTTGGGGTTTGTCAACCTAAAGGATTTTGATAGTTTTTGTAGAGAGGGCGATTTAAGGGGGAAAAAAAGGTAATGCCTCACACGCCTGGAGTAATGGATACAAGATGCAAGCAAAGCGGGGGCGGCGGGTGCCAATTTATACGACACATAGCAGATCAAGGCTCAGCCATGGTTTCTGTCCCCACGCCCTGTAGCTGTGATAATGTGACTGCATGAAGGGCTGTCGATACTTATGTACCGTGGAAACTCGAATTAATAGGATCGTTTACTAGGTACAGTGCGGGGAGTCTGAAATCGGCTTTCATCTGAACCATATCTAACGCCAAATGGGCCCAACGGCCCAAATTTTCCGTAGGAAGAATTTTATATACAGTTGTTTCAACTTAGCTCTTTAATTCTACGAACTCAATAACTTAAGTGAGTACTGGTATTGGCAGTCCACCTCAGCAGCGTTCTGCAAAAAGTGGTGCTGGGTACGAAAACATGCCAAGACGTTACTTGCATGACGTTGTCCTGCAAACCAGTAGAACGACAAGGACTCCGCTACCAAATTCAGTTTGCGCAGGGCACCACATCACCCCAACATCCAATGCCATACATCCACAACCCTCCCTTCTCAGAAATTCATAGTCTACCGTGCGATAGCCTCAGCACTCTTTCGAAGGAACCTGAAAAGAAGACGGCGAATTCTTTCTGGAAGCTTGTGGGAGCGTCTATTTTCAGGCACGTGGGGTAGCGCTGTTATTTCCCCGCCCATCCTACCTTACGGCCCCCAAGAAAAGGAAAAAAAGAAAAAAAGAAAAAAAGAAGAAAAAGGAAAAACCTCTTATTCTTCTTTTCTATCGGGTAGTGCTTTGACACGGGTATTAATTATCATACCCACCCTCCCCTCCCCTCTTGGGCTTACCCTAACCCCCAACACCATCCAAATCTGAGACCGGCATATCGGAGGTTGGGTGTGGAATCCTACTGACATTACTGCCCCCAGGAAAAGGAAAAAATTAAAAAAACCACTAGACCCACTCTCCCGCCAGATTAAAATTCTCCAGGCGCCATGCTTCCGCGAGACCATCCACCCCGCCTCCTTTCTTCATTGGGCACTACGATACTTATCCTTTCCTCCCCTTCTACCGTTTACTCTAATTCTCGACTTCATTCAAGTACTGGCACTTCGGATATTGGGTGTGAAGTGCGAGCCCCTTGTCCTACCTACATTATGGCTTTCGGGAAAATGAAAAATGAAAAAAATGAAAAACCTCCAGCTGCCACCCTACCGCGATATTATTTTTTTCTTTTAGGTACTACGATACCATCCTTTCCTCCTTTTGTACTGTTCACTCTATTCTCGAGATCATTCAAGTATTTCGGAAATCAGGCGTAGCGGGACGGATTGGCGAGGCACTCTTTTACTTTTTTTATAGTGCTTTCTCCGTTTCGAGTTTTCTATTGTGAAAGACATTGACTATAACCACATGCCTTTTACAGTACACCGCATCGTCTTACACCACATCATCTTTTCCATCCAATCGCAAACCTTGATTCAATCCATACCTTCCCTTCCTATTCATTCCTAACGAAATAGAACCTTCAACGGATGCTACCGCCTACTTGTCGATTTGTAAAGCAGCTGGAAGTGCAGATGGCAAGATCGTCGAATTTGGGCGTAGAGCACCAGCTCTTAGAAGTTTGATGTCCAGATACCCCCTCAGCTCCCTCCCTCCCTCCTCAACCATCCCTCCCTTCTCTCGCCCTCTTCAATAATTCTCCTCTCCACCCTTCCCACCATCAACCAACTACCACCTCTCTTACTCCTAGCTCCAATACCTCACTCCCCGCTCTTCCTCCTCCCTATCTCTCATATCCCATATTCTCCCCTTCCGCCCTGTCCTTCTCAAAATCCCCTTTAACCTCTTAACCCCTTTGATGGGGTACTGATGTCTAGCGTAAGGCATCCGAAAATGAGACAGCGTTTTTTTCGTTGGTTGGATGGTTGTGCAACAATGGCCGTTTCAGACGCCTATCTTCAGAAACAAGCACGGTACCGTCCTCCCAGCGAGTGACGGGCAGGAATCAGTAACAGCCATTTTTTGTTACCCTGCTTTGACGAATTCACTTCTCTACTTGCCAAACATCCCTGTTCGTCCGCCAGCTGCTAGTTTTGTCGTGCCCGCGTTAGAGACTACAGCTGCTAATCATTCATTATCGTAGCTAAAACGGTGACTGGAGTTAAGTTAGGCACTGCCGAGGTCACCTTCACTTCTAAAGTGCCTAAGCTGCAGGTATTAACCACCTGATTATGCCACCTACTTAGAACTAGAAGGGACGTCTCCAGAGTGATTGCAAAGATCTGCAGGCTTTTACGCCTGCCCTTCCCCTAGATAATCCCCGCGAGAAAGTATACGACTGCTTCTCCCCTCGATAATCCATGCAGAATGCGGCGTGAGCTGCCGACCGCCCCAGATTGGGTCTTTGACAAGCTTCCGGGGGTTTAGGTACCTGTTACCCTGACCAGCCTGACTTCAAGGCTTCGGATTTTGCCGCATAGACAGAGACACCCTCACACCCCCTTAGAGAGTAACATACTAAAAAAATTACAACCCGCTCCGGCTGTGTAAACTTGGGCTACCGCACGAACTGGGGTAATCCGACCTCATGTTGGGGCATTGGAGTTGCCTCTCTCGGTGGGAGTGGGCCGTACCTTCCTTTTTATTTGACTCGGCGGACCGTTGAGGGACGGTTTTTCTCTATGTTCTTCTTCCCTCAATCTAATACTAAGGAGGGAGTTCTGGGCCCCCGCGCGAAGTCTAGCTATTCCAGTTTTTACGGTGTTCCGTGCGGCAACGGAAAACTCATCACCGACGTTCGTGCAGTCCTGTATTACTGCCATAAAAAAAGGTATGATACTATCTCAACAAGCGTAGTCAAAGAAATAAAGCTTCCAGCTATCGCAACAAGCAGCGCGCCAATGATTGAGACTCTAGTAGTCACTGCCTCACAGACCTTCCTTCAAGGATGGCCCGATTTCCGAGATCATGGATAATCACTCGCTGGAAAGCTGAGCCTTATAGCAATGCGCAATGGCCGAGGTGGAGGGGTGGTAATAGTAAACGGTGAGGATTACTAATTGAAACTGCGTCCATATGAATAATAAGAAAGATATAGCCCAGCTACATAGTAAGGTAGTTCAGGCCTGCCATTACCATCGGGATCCCTCAATACCTCGGCAAGGAATCAACACAGGTCTTCGAAAAAATCCTATAGGAGGAACAAAAGGGCAACGAAAGAGAACACCTACTAATCCTAACTAGGACCTGGCTTAAAAAGAGATAGAGACCTAAAAGAAACATTTGAGAGGAGAAAGAGACAGCGTACTAATATTTCCTGTTAGATATCATGGGTTGTACGCTGGAGGGCGGTTGCTTAGTCATGGAGCTGTCTTGGCTTTCATTGGTAGCGGGTCTCTTGCATTTTTTCAAATCTCCTCTCTCTTCCCCAACACACATCAGTCCCCAATCCCCCGGTAAGCCAAATCAAACAAACTGGTCTTACCACAACTCTTATTTCGGCTTTCTTTTCTCTTTTGTTCTCATCTTCGGTAAGGCTGCCCCTAGCACCTTCCATACTCAATTAGTGGCTGTGTAAACGCTCTGTTCTGCCCGCGGCTTATCGGGCCTCTCTGGCCTCGGATTATTTCTAACATTTCTAACTAGCAATCGAGGTCGTTTAGTAGCCATACGGAGGCCAAAGCACACCAAAATCGCAGGTTTTTAGGGCACTACATTTCCACAGATATCTTGAAACTCAGCTTCAGAAATTCTTTGAACAAATCTAGCATGTCAGAGCTATAATACATATTTATTACAAGTTTTTTTTTCTATTGTTTGTACAGAGTAGTGGGCACATGAACTGTGTACGGTGTGTTGCAATGTATCCTTCCAATACAAAAACCCTGGTCTTGACAGGTACCTTGAGGGAAAGGACGTTCAACTCCTCACTACTCTAGGAGAATTGAAGGAAAAAATACCACACTTTTTTTTGTGGGTGCCATTATAGCAAATTACTTTTAGAATTTTTTCTATACTGTTTCCGCCCATGGTGGCTGGGTAATGGTAGCTCGAAAACTTGAAATTTTGGTGTGTTTTGACTTCTGTATGGTCACTAAATGACCTCGATCGCTAGCAGATCACCGAGTGATATTTGATGTCGGGGGGGCACCATGTTGGAGGCGTGAGTGATACACTCTTTCTAAAAAATGATATGGTTACTACGATACGCATTCTACTATGTTGCAGGGCACGCTCGTTTAATTTTGGATTTGCTATCTGTCAATTATAAATCCTCCTAGAATTTCATTGCGGGAAGGGTGGGCCTGTGGTGGGCGAGAGGGGAAAACGTTATACGTAGAGGAACGAGGAGTATTTACCGTTAGGTCAATAGGTTCAGCCCTTGAGGCAATTCTCCCATCTCTAAACTTATATTTTACACCCTTCATAGCCTCCAACAACTCTAGGAGAGCTAGTCAATATACAAACACTTAGAGGTAACAGGCATGGATTGGGAAACTCCTGGTACATACCCACCTCCCCCGGGTTTAACTATCCCCACTGGACATGATAGTCTCCTTTTCCCTCAAGGTTTTTGGCATCCTTATACTCCACTCTCTCACTAACCGGGACGAATATGGCGAAAAATGGGCGCCTAGTTGGTGCTAGATTGGAATGGTGGAAGAAGTCTATAAGCGGTCTTATATTTCCAAACCGTCTTTACAGCTTACGATTTGCAGTTGTGTAAAACACCCCCTAAAGCACGTAGTTTCCTCCCCACAACATCCAGTCTCCTTATATTATCTCCCTTACCCCAGATATCCAGCAGTGTCCGGGGGGTGAAGTTATGCTCGAGAGAGAAATTCTAACATACCGAAGCAAACTGAGGTCGTAGCAAAGATTGTGTAATCCGAGCTATTGGCCTAACCTGTGCCCAATACTAATTCGGGCGGTATGTTTTGTCTTTTAAGAGTTTATATTATAGGAAGGATATTAGGAAGCACCTTTTCTTCTTTTTTTTCTTTAACTGCCAATTGGCCCACCACGTCTGGTCGCCCCCATGTTGAGGGACCGTTACAGGAATCTGACACGCTGCACTAGTGAGCAGTAGTAACTCAGAGCCATCGCTGCAATGTAACAGAGACCTCCCCGTTGGTTTATCGTTCGTGCCAGGTCCGAGCCTAACATACGACGTAAGTTAATCTTGCCGAGCATCGTAACTTATAATTAATTTAATGCGCAATAATAGTGATTAGATACTCTTCAATTACTAGTAAACCCTTTGCGCCGTTGGAAAATTTATTCGCACACACCAAACCTCAAATAAGTCCGAGTGACAGAACATGTCCCCGGCACCGCAAATACTGGTACCATACTGGAGGGACCTAGGATCCCGCTAGGACGTTGGAGTTACCTCTCTAGGCAAGGCTTGATGGTTTTTTCCCTTTCTTTGTCCCGATTATGGGCTGGAGGAGAATCTTTTCGTTGTGTTTTCTCCCCTTAATCGAAAGCAGGAAATTCTGGACTACCTATCGTCATTTTCAGTCCTACGGTATCTCCGCCAGGACCCATATCGGGAACTGGGTAGCACCGAGTAAAACACTTTATTCCGAGGTCACCCAAAACCCTCGCTAGCACCCTCGCTAGGTCCCAAGCCCCACAATTCTTAGCCACCCACCCACCCACCACCTGCCTAGCGACCATGGGAAGATCCGAAACAGACACTAAATCTGTTGGAAGGGAATCGGCGAGTGGAAGCGAGCGGTATCACAAGTTGCAAATACGAGCAGTTGCAAAAGGAAGTGGCTAACTTGTATTGCTTATTGAATGTAGAGAAGAGAATTGAGAGAAAGAGAAAAGAGAAGAGAGAAGAAAGGAAGGAAGGGGCGGGTAGCTATTGAGGGGGACAGGTGATGACGCAAGTGGTCACGAGACAGCAGCAACAGTGAATATAAGAGCACGCCCATGACTGCAATTTCCAACAAAATCTAACAACAAATCTGGTGACTCAAAAGACTAGTCCAAAGATTCTTCCTCCTCCTCCTCCTCCTCCTCATCTAAGACCACCGCAAAGGGCGATAGCAAACCCTACAAGCTCAAGCCGGCAAACTCCATAAACGTCCGTCGCATCATCTGCGAGAGCTACAGCAAAATGGAAACCGTTCTGGAGCGGCTCGCAACTGGGGAGTTCGGTGCTGTTTCTAGGGAGCTTAGTGAAGATAAGATACCTTAGGGAGGATCGTTGGGGTGGAAGACTCGTGTGTTTCTGCTCAAGGCGTTTGAGGATGCTGCATATCCCCTTGCGGTGCTTATTGTTGACAAGCTAGTTTATACAAACCTGGCGATGAAGAATAGTGAAGGGTAGGTCTGTTATATTATATTGAGGTGTGCTGGGTTATGCTGACTCCCTACTTCCTTGTTAGGTATCGTTGTTAGTTTTTCACCAGGGTTTTTACGACGATCGGACGAAGGATAGGAGGCCACTAACGAAGATAACAGGGATAATGACTGAAGGACGAAAGGTATCAAGGGAGGACGTCGAGGTGTGAATTCCTCCTAGCTTTGTTAGGAATCTAGGGAATTAGGATATCGATATTGTTTTAGCTGCTGATAAACCCCTCTGGGGCGAGCCTTTTCTTTCCCAAGGGAAGCAACTCATATGGAGCGTTGCTATCTGTGCTATGGTGTAGCCACAATTTCCCCTAGAAGTGTTTTGCACTCCTAGGTATTCATGCTCCATCCCGTGATACCGCAGCTGTTAGCACCCATTTTGGTATTTTCTGTTACGCAGATAAAAAAGCAGGAGACAAGAGAGTTCAGAATCGTGGATTCCCACATGGCCACCCACTGCATTGCCGATCGAAAGATACAATGCTTGTTTCTCATAGGGTAGACTGGATGTAAAATTTTCATCGTTCCACGGCCAAACACACTGATGTGGTGTTCCTTTTCTTAAAGTGACTGACCGGGGGTCTTAGCGATTGGACATATCTACACCAATGTTCGTTATCTTAAAGGAATTTAACTAGGCTCCCACACTGGACCTAGGTTGAAGGCTTCCCAAAAACTAACCAAGTAGTTATATATGCATGTATGTAAAAATTATCCTCCACCCGTTCACCGAGCCCTGTCCCCCTTCCTCATCACGTTATACCTCATCAAAGATTGTAACATTGTTGTGTGGCATTGCGGAGGCAGAACATACCAGTGAACTGATGATAATGATGAGTTTTAGCTGATGACAGAACTTTAGGAGATTGTAGGGCCATCAGTTGGTGCGAAGCGGCCCAATCACCAAGATTCCTGATTGGTCGCTTTATCAAGCCGCAGAAACGCTTCCTGTAGGCAGTGCGATATTGTGACACAACTAGAAATACTTTGTCCAGTTTAGGCGATCTCTGATGGATGACCGTGTATCGGCCGAGCATCACATATTGTCTCCCAACCGCGTTGGATGGCTATGTAGCGAGGGTGATTCATATTACATCACTCGAATAATACATCACTCGAAAGCAAACTGAACAAGCTATCGCAGAGTGGTTCTGGGGGTTGAAGCGACCTCCAAGTTGGGTATGAATTTCGTCGAAAAAATTAAGCAATGTTAAAAAAAAATCGGATTCCTGGAAAATAGATTCTCCACCCCGGCCACCCAAGATAACTCTTCTGCACGACAACAAGGCCGGTAGTGCCCCAACAATACCCTCCCTAACCACCCTCAAGTCTGCGCTAATGGCACCTCCCTTCTCTATCTACCCAATCTGTATTTACCCACTGTTAGTTAAAGAACTTTGGGCCGTTTCCAATAATGAGGCCTTTTCTCGTGAAGGCAGCATAGAGCTGAACATACCGAGCATTAAGTTGTTCTCTCTAGGAGTGCCGAACTAGTACCAGGTCGCTCGCTGAGGGAAGTTCGCTGGGAACCCGAGTCGTTGTAATCGACGTAGGTAGGCCCGGCGCCGATTGCATGATGGGCCTTTCCAAAGGCTCAAGCGTAATGTTTGCGGGCGGAGAGACGATTTCGGGTTCCTCTTCCCTACGAGTGGATCTGAGGCAGCAGAGGACGTTGAGCCCAGCGCAAACAAACAGGCTGAATGTGACACTCATTTGGAGGCTAAATCGGGCTTTCTTGAGGTTCGATAACCCGAAGGATTTTGAGAGTTTTTGTATGGAGAGTGGTTTAAGGGGGGGTAATCCGCAGACACGTTTGGAGCAATGGATATCGGGTGCGAGAACGGTGGTGGCGGGTGGCAACTTACAACACACAACAATCAAGGCTCAGCCATGGTCATGTCTCACGCCCACAGCGACGGCAATGGGACTGTATGAAAGACTGTCGACACTCATGTACCGTAGAAACTCGAATTAATAGGATCGTTTACTATGTACGGTGCGGGACGTCTGAAACCAGCCTTCACCTTAACCAGATCTAACAGTGAATGAGCCCCAACAATAGCAGATTTTTCATGAGAAGAACCCTGTATATAGTTGCCTAAAGATTGGCTCTTTAATTCTACGAACTCAGTAAAGCGAGTATTGGTGAGAGGTGCAGTTTACACCAGCAGCATTCTGCAAAAAGTAGTACGGATTTGTGCCAAGACGTTACTTTCTTGTGTTGGAGTATGAGGCTGTCCTGGCTGTCGGTTCACGCGGTAGTTCCAGAATAAAGTTTCGGGAAATTTAGTTAGCAACTGCCGTATGCAACAACCAGAGAAACGGAGAACATGCTCAACCGATGCCACCGAAACGGCGACCAAGACTTAGCCACATGAGCAAAGCCACATGAGCGCGGAGGAGTGCGTCGAGGTAATTAGGAAGAGAGCAGAGGGAAGGACCTACAGTCGCACCTATTATGAATAAACCCTCTGAGAATTTACACCCTGCTCCCAGAAAAACGGATCTCGCCAGAGGTAATTTCTTCCAAAACCTCGCTATAACGAACGAAAAATCTTGAACTCCCAACGTCCCTTATAACGAGATCCGACTATACTATGAAATTTCAGTAGTATATAGTAACTGCCTCAGTGGGCAGGATTTTATGCCAAGGCACCATTTTCTTATCTTGAGCAACTCATCAACCGTGAATCCAAGCAGAGTACTATGAGCTGGGCGGGCTACAAATTACTTGCGAGCGGAGCTTCAAATGCTGTACAAGTATTAGAAGAAAAAGAACCAAAGGATCCGTTACAGACGAGGGCGAAGTCGGTAACGCCAGCAAAGGTAAAGCATCAGCATATATTAGCGGGGGTGCTAGAGTAAAGCGTAAGCATATGTTGACGGCGGTCCTCGAGTGAAGTGTGAGCATATTGTCCTACCTACGGAATGGCCCCCGGAAAAAAGGAAAAAAAGCGAGAGACCTCCAGCCGCCACGCTACCGAGAGATTATTTATTCTGCTTTCTTTTTCTATTGGGTACCATGATACTTATCTTTTCCTCCCTTTATTTCGTTTACTCTAATTCTCGAGATCATTCAAGCACTTCGGACATCAGGCGTAGCGGGGTGGGTTGGTGAGGCACTTTTTACCTTTTATAGTGCATTTTCCGTTTCGAGTTTTCTATAAAGCTCCCGCATACACTTCCGTTCACAAAGTCTTCACGGAAAGAGAGGTCTAGGGGGAATGTCTCAGCGGTAACGAAGGTAGGAGGACAAGGCTCTGCCAAACCTCTGCAGTTCAAATTATGCACAAAACCTTGTGCTAGTTCAAGTGCAAGTGCAGTACCTTGGTTGCTCCAAGACACTGCAACTGTGCTCGAGTACCTGCCTCTGAGCAGCCTCTCCGCAAAGACTTTACGAATTGAAGTGTACCGGTACACTGCACTACCCTACACTACATCATCCCTTTCATCCAATCACAAATCTCCACTCAATCCCTTCCCATCCATTCCCAAGGAAATAGAACTTTCAACGGATGCTACCGCCTGCTCGTCGATTCGTAAAGTAGCCGGAAATGGAGATAGCGGGGTCGTCGAATTGCGTAGGACGCCTGTTCTTAGAATTCTCATGTCCAGAT
>QOVD01000233.1:0-37466 GCA_003521225.1 Tuber microsphaerosporum | reverse complement strand
CCAGCTCTCTAATGAGGTACTGTACTTATCTCTACTGTAAGGCACCCGGAAATGAGGCAGCGATTTTTCGCTAGTTTGATGATTGTGTAACAATAGCCGTGTCTTCAGATGCTTATTTCTAGAAACAAGTATGATACAATCTTCGTAGCGAGTGACGGGTAGGAATCTATAAGAGCCATTTTTCTATTACCCTACTTTAGTAAATTCACTTCCTAGATTGCTAAACACCACTGTTCCTCGGTCAGCTGCCGGTTTTTCGTCGCGCCCACGCTGGAGACTATAGCTGCCAATAATTTATAATCGTAGTCAGAATGGCGACTAAAGTTAGGTTAGGTGCTGGCGAGGTCACCTTTAATTCTAAGGCACCTAAGTTGCAGATAGTGACCACCAGATTGTACTATGAACCTAGAATGAACTAAAAATAAGATCCCCCGACAGACATCAATGGTCAGCTGGCACTCGAGCCTACTCCTCCCCTAGGTAATCTTTGCGAGAAAGTACGAGGGGTAGAGGAAAGTCTAGTAAAGTCTTAGCTTCCACCTATATAGAAATTCTATGAGCCAAGTTCGCCAGACCTTTCTCCACTGCCTTCGTACACTACCGCCCCTCCACTTGATAATCCCTACAGAACGTAGTGGTGCGTTGCCACACTACCCCGGTTTTTACAAGCTTCCGAGAGCTCAGGCGGCTGCCACCCAGACTAGTGACTGCACGGTTTCGGGTTTTACCATCTAAGTTTGATAGAGACACCCACACCTTAGAATATGACATACTAAACAAACTACAACCCACTCTTGTTGTGGAAACTTGGGCTACCGCACAAACTGGAGTAATCGGACTTCACGTTAGGGTGTTGGAGTTGCCTCCTTGTGGGGGTCGGCCGTATTTTCCTTTTTATTTGACTCGGCGGAGAGCTGAAAGCGGATTTTCTCTATGCTTCTCCCGGTTAATCCGATCCTAAGGAGGGAGTTCTGGGCCCCCGTCGGAGGTCTACCTATTCCAGTGTTTACGATGTTCTGTGCGCAGCAATGAAAAATTCATGCAACCCTTGTGTCACTACTAGAAATAGTGGTTATGTATCGGGCACCAATGTCATCGTACCCGTCTCATGTGCCAAAAGTTGCCCTCCTACGTTTATTCCTGGTCCAATCACTTACGTTTCCCTTTCATTTTCTTTTGCTCTCTTTACTCTTAACTTGAATACGAATACCTTCTCGTTTCTCACAATTCCTTCTGTGCTCGCATCCGGTGATATTTCCAACAGTGACCGACGTTCGTGCAGTCTTACATCACTACTACAAAATAAAAAAAATACTAATTTAACAAGCGTAGTCAAAGAAATAAAGTTATTGCAACAAGCAACACATCAATTATTGGCACTCCAGTAGTTCATTACTGTTCCATAGACCTCCCTTCAACCATCGCCTGATTTCTGTGATCATGGATAATCACTCGTCGGAGAGCAGAGGCCCCCTGTAGCAATGCGCAATGACTGAGATGGAGGAGTGGTAACACGTGGCTGCCCCTGCAAGGACTCATTGTTAACATGTATCAACTGCAATGGCCCGCACGATGCCCACATTTTGCTATCCCCATTCCGCCCAAAAGTGACCGTCGATAAGGTGGACCTGGAAGGGGTGGAAGACACTGGCATGGAATCCACTTGATTATTATGATAGTGTTGTAATGGTTACAGAGACGTGGAGAGGTCTCCAAATTTTATTTGTTATATTAGGGGATGGTGGAGGTTTCTTTTGTAATAAAGGGTTTTCAGGCCATAACTCAGGTTACATGCCATGGTATTCCCGTTAGTTAGATTTAGCTACAAATAAACTGAGGACTTAACAAAAAAAAAAAAAAAAAAGTGAACTCTTTCTTAGAAAATTTAATGATATTGTTACTACAACATGCATGATACTACACTGTGGGGCACTGCAGTTTGATTTTGGATTTGCCATCCGCTAATTATTAATCCCTAGGATTTCACTACGGGAAGTGTGGGCCTAGGGTGGGTGAAGGGGGAAAACGTTACTGGGAAAACGTTATATGTAGAGAAATAGGGAGCATAAAACGTCCAATATTGTCTTACAGTTGGGTTAATAAACTCGATACATGGGCAATTCTCCCTTCTTTAGATCCATATTTTACACCCTTTATAGCCTGCAACAACTCTGGTAGAGCTTGGTTCATTTACTAAAGCTCGGAGGTAATAGGTACGGGTCGGGGAATTCTTAGTACATGCCCGCCCCCGGCTTTAACTATCCCTAATGAACATGATGCTCCTTTGCTCTCAAGATTCACCTGTCTTTATACTCCGCTCTCTGATGACCGGCACGTATATGATGAAAAATGAGCCCCCGGTTAGTGCTAGATTAGAATTGTTCAAGTCTATAAATGTCCTTGTATTTCCCTCTTGATCGTGACACTATCTTATTTTAATTTTACTTCTATTCTACCCCAAGGATAGAAAAGAACAAAGGAGAAAGATAAAAAAGAGGAATTCTTAAGGGCATCAAACAATAAAAGTCGCCTATTTTCTAGGGTACACTGCTTCCTTCTGTCCTAATTGTCGCTGCAGTATTGAAACACAACCAGAAATATCTTGCCCAATTTGAGGTTATCCCTGATAGGTGACCGCACATCAGTGGAACCACCACATGCTGTTTCCCCGCTTCGTTGGATGTTGTGTGGAGAGTGTGATTCATAATACATCACTCGAAGGCAAGTTCTGACATCGAAGACGGTACAAGGTATAGTTCAAGTAGTGCAGGGGGCTGTAGGAGCCTACTATGAAATAAGGCGAATTTCTGTCTTTTGTATTAGAGAATACAAAAAAGAGAAGCCGTGGTAGAACCGGAACGCTGCTTACTAAACAAACCCTAGAATAAATTGAAAAGGCTTGGACCGTTGCTCTAACACGAATAGGTAAGCTCCAATCGAACTGTCATTATCCCACCCTCTAATTCTTACTATTTAGAGAATTTCCAAGCTAACGCTTCCATGTAGGCCAATAGGCAGCTCGAAGGGGCATCTTTGAACCGCACATTCCGCTCGATGGAGCACGAGACGACTTAGTCTACGGGATCAGCAGAGGCTTCGACATGCTTGGGCCCGCCCAAGCTGACATCAGCGATTCTATAAGGTGCAGTGGCAAGTGTGGGCTATGGCCTGGGAGCTTTATTCTATACCGCGTAGTTTGTTTCCGGACTATGCTTATGGCATGATATGATACAATGTCTTGCAGGAAGTCTCCTAGCACGAACGTTTTCTCTAAGTGGGATGCATATACCCCTAGGTCACCCCGGAGCTCTAACGTGAGGATCTGCGGTCTGACTGTAGATAATCGTACATGAGAGTTAGTCGAGCACATTAGTTAAGAGCTCCAAGGTTTGGTCAGCACACGATAATACCTATCACGATACACGTGGGCTCTGGCAGCAATGTGGGGAGCTCCTTTCTTCCAAGGTAGGGAATTCTGAACTGCGGCACCTACCGCACTAACTCGATAAATTAAGTATCATCGCGCAGGGTTCTAATCTCCGTTTTGAAACAAAAGCTCCGTAGCTTAGTAGTGAGCAGATAGGAAGATCGCTTTAACTACTGTCAAGAAGCTTCAGTCCCCTGCTAACCTACGATCTTCTCCAAATTCGCTTGTCTTAGGCGATCAAACCTTGCCAAGGCGCTACTCAATTATCGAGTTAATACGGTAGCACAGTCCTCGAGTATCACGGTTTTTACGGTACCAGACCGTCAGAACTGGAGTAATTAAGAATCTCGCTAGGACGTTGGAGTTGCCTCTCCTGGTAAGGTTTGTTGGATTTTTTTCTTTTATTTGCCTCGACTGAGGGCTGAAAGAGAATCTTTTCATGGTGTTTCCCCCTAATCCAAAGGGGGATTTTATGGACGTTCTTACCCCAATACACAGCGAAAACCAGGTAACGCCAAGCAAATACTCAATTCCAACGTCATCTAACATCCTCGCTAGAACCCAAACCTCGCAATCCTTAGCTACCCACCTACTCACTACCTACCAAACGACCATGGGAAAATCCAAAACAGACACAAAATCAAACGACAAATCCAGCAACTCCAAAGACAAGTTCACAGATACCTCCCCCTCCTCATCGAAGACCACTACAAAAGGCGATAGCAAATCCGACAAGCTCAAGCCCGCAAACTCCATAAATGTGCGTCACATCCTCAGCGAGAAGCACAGCAAGATAGAAACCGTTCTAGAGCGGCTCGCGAGACGTTCGAAGCTGTTACTAGGGAGCTCAGCGAAGATAAGGCACGTCAAAGATGATCGTTGGGATAGAAGACTTGTGGGTCTCTCCTCAAGGCGTTTGAGGATGCCGCGTATTCCCTTGCGGTGTCTACGGTTGACAGGCCGGTTTATACAAATCCGGCGGTGAAGACAATTGAAGGGTGGGTCTACTATACTGAGGCGTGCCGGCACGTTATGCTGACCCCCTGCCTCCTGATTAGGTATCATTGTGAGTTTTCATGACAGTTTTCACAACGATTTGGTATTAGTAGGAGGCTACTAACGAAGATGATAGGCATAATGGTTGAAGGTCGCAAATGACTAAGGGAGGATGTGGAAGTGTGGATCCCTCCTAGCTTTGTTGGGCTTCTAGCGAATTAGGAAATCCATATTTCTCGGTTGCTGTCAACCTCTTTGAGACGAAACTTTACTTTCCCGGGGAAGTAACCCACATGAGGGATTTCTATCTGTGTTATAGTGTAACCGCAATTGCTCTGTGAGGTGTTTTGTATCCTTAGGCGTTCGCACCCTATCCCATGATGCCATGGCTATTGACTGTAGATCCCGAAGGTTAGGTGCGGTTGTGGAACTATTGGGGTTTAAAGTCTGAGCATTTTGTATGGAAGGTCGAGCAATTATTACTGGCTAAGGAGAGTGCCAAGAATGCTAGGGGCACTATATTTATCATGAGACATCATTCGAACTACGCATCGTCGAGATAATACACCCAGTTTGACACCGTCTACTATGCAAGTGAAAAAAACCGTGGACAAAGGAGTTCAGCATCCGGGATTCCCACATGGTCACCCACTGTAATACTGACCGGACGATACGATACTTTTTTATCGCAGAGCGGACGGGATGCGAAATTTTCATCGTTCTATGGCCGAACACATCGATGTGGCGTTCCTTTTCTTAATAAGCCGTAGCAACAACGCTTCTTGCATACACATGCGTCATTGCAACACAACCAGAAATACTTTGTTCGATTTGAGGCTATTTCTGATAGATGACCGTGCATCGGTGGAGCCATCACACATTGCCTCCGGCCCAGTTAGATGGCTGCGTGGCGAGGGTGATTCATAATACATCACTCGAAGCCCAAAGAATGAGCAATCGATGATTGGTTTCTGAAATTGAAGCCTCCAACATGGGCCAGGCTTTCATTAAAAAAGACAGGAAACATATTCGATTTTTAGAAATAGACCCTCCACTACGCTGGACACCCAAAGTAATTCTGATAGGGTAGACGACAACAAGGATAGTGGCACCCAGGTAATGTCCTCCTGCCCACCGCTCAAGTCTACGCCGATGGCGCCCGCCCTTCTCTATCTACTTCATCCACGTTTACCCACTGTTAGTCAGAGAACGTCGTCCATAGGTTTCTCCCAACAAACAGGCTAATTGTGACACTCATTTGGAGGCTAAACAGGATTTTCTTGATGTCCGTTAACCTAAAGGACTTTGGGAGCCTTTGTGAAGAGGGTGGAGGCTTTGCTTTGTGAAGAAAAAAGAGGCAGGAAAAAAAAAAGACAGAAAAGTTCAGAGCAATGGGCATAAAGTTTGATGAAAGCAAAGCGGCGGCGAGCGCCAATCTATACAACACGTAGCAGATCAAGGCTCAGCCGTGGTGGTGGTGTCCCTACGCCCCGTAACAGCGACAACAGCGCTGCATACGATACTCATGTATAGTAAAGAAAGTCGAGTGACAAAAAACTCGGGCCGTTGGCTACTTTACTCCAAAACCTGCAATTTTCAGAAATTTATAACTTGACACTACCTAGGTAAGAAATTTCAAGAAGTTGCAAAAAGCATGAGAACACCTATTTCTTTCTACAACGGAAAAATCAAGCCTATAAATTAATAACTCATTATTTTTTATGCAATGGCGTGATCAGATCAGAAAGCGACTTGAGACTCTGTATGAGGATGCTATACAAAAGCTACATGGCAACCACCTTTGTTGTAGGTTATCTCGAGTCTCTCCATTCCACCAACCTTCCGCCCAATTCTCTTTCTTGACAACTACTCTCTACCTGTTCCCCAGTTTGATTTGGCCTAACATGGAACCCCCGGACTTATTGGGGGTGATTAAATGGTTTGTAAAGAGTGCTCGGTTTTGGTGTAAAACGGCCATCGGCTCGAGTTTTTTTTTAATCACCCTACCTTAGAAACTCCAAATAATCGGACCCTTTTACTAGGTACGGTGCCGGGTGCCTGAAACCGACTCTCATTCGATCAAATCTAACAACGGAGGAGCTCCAACAACAAACTTTTTGGAGAACTCTGTACCAAAATTGCTTAAACTTAGAGTGAGTATTGGTCGAGAATAGTAAAGAAAAGTGAACGGCCATATAAATATATGCCAAGGCGCTACCTCCCTGAGCACACTGCCAACCAGAAAGAATTGAACCAAAGCCTGGCGGGAGCGCTTGTTGGGCGCTCTGGATCTGGTAATCCGAGGAGTTGGGCGAAGGAGCTACTTTACGAAGGAGCCGAACCCAGAGGAAACAAAAAAAAGAAAAAGAGAGAGAGAGGCGGAAGACGACATCATGCCAGAAAATGCAAGCAGGATCACGAATTACCGGATCCCGTACTCGAGTGCCGTATGCACCTGAGATATTTCTACAAATAACTTCTCTTGCATTGACATCTGGGACTAAACTTGATATGACTAGCAGGCACGCGAACTGAATCTGCCTTACTCGTCGAGCCTCCTCTCCCCTCCGCTAAGCTTTTCCCCCCACCGTACTGTCGGGGGTGATATTTGATCTGCGTATACTAGGTTTGCTTTTGCTACATAGGTTTAATTTTTAGATATTTTGCGTGGTTGTTCATGAGGATTCTTTACTTAGCTAGATGATGGCGCTATATTCTATGGAGGGATTTTGTGGCAGGTTGCGGATGTTTTGTTGCTAACTTGATTGGGATGTGTTGGGCTTACCCGGCTCAGAAGGTGGTTTTAGTGGTGGGAGGGGGGTTGTTTCTCGCTTTATTTTTTTTGGGGGGGAAAAAGAGGACCGACAAGTGATGAATGACGGATTGGACATTGTGGCTGCAACGTGATCTTTTTCTTTCATTGGGTTTCTTTTTTTCATCTTCGGCTTGGACTTTGAGACAACTTAGTGAAGAGAGAGAGCAAGTTAATTCGATTAGGTGTTGTTTGTGAATCTCCAGTAGTGAACCTTTATCAGCCGGAAAGCTGTGTTTCAGTACTGTGCTCGAGTACACAGACACACACGCACTGCGTTCGGTTAGTGGACCACTGCCGTTGTCTCTCAGAACACTTATATTATACCCCGATAATACCCTTCTTTGCAAAAACATACCATCGCTAGGTTTCACCTGCTCAAGTAGCTTACTTGAGCGCAAATTAAGTTATTGTTGATCAGCGAAGAAGCACACCAAAAATTGAGGTTCGTTGCGCCATAATTTAGCTTGCGGGCAGGTGGCAAAGAGCAATAAAATATTTATCCATATTCTCCCTGTCTTTTTATTCCTCGAACAATGTAAAAATATTGTAAAAAATTACAAAAAGTCAAGAATAAGGTGATTCTGTGCAAGCAGCTCACCTTCCCATGGTCCACTTAGCGGAGGTTCGAACATACGGTGGTCCCTGCTTCAAATTAATACGGGGCCAGTTCCTTAGCCATTAGACCATAGGAACCGGCCGATAACCACCTCTTCCCTTCGAATTTTAAGTGTGATCCTCCTTTAAACCGGACATCTTTCCAAAAAAAATTCCGATAACAATATAAAGCGATGCAATTCTTATAATAGTTACTATGATCCCCGGGTGAAATTGTGCTCTCCTTTCCCCCTCTTTTTTATCCTTTGTATCTTATCTGTGATAAACTAGTCACATTAAAACATCCTCGGGTCAATGAAGTAGGGTTTACTAGTGAAGCTATGGCAAGATAGCATCAAATCCTACAATAGTACTAGTGAAAGAATGGTAATCCCTACTCCGGGTACTATCCCTTGCAGTGTTGATAGTGCCGAATTTCCCTACATCACACTAAAATGGAAACTAAAAAACTAGTTCCGCACTTTTCTGGAAATGTCAATCGAGTGGTATCAAAAGCAGTTCAGGTCAAGTTATGATGCAGATCTTTTTCCACTAAGAGGAGCACTAAACCTGATATGAGAGTGATGTTACCAGCCGTTGCGAGGTATTGCGCCCGTCGATATTTACTAACCAACTTCAGGAGTCATGTGATAGCACTCCACCAAAGTGAAGTTAAATCTACCAATCAAAGAAATACGCTAATTTCATTAGTGTCTCTTTAGCACAATGCAGGGAAATTCGGCACTATCAACACTACAGGGGATAACATCACTTTACCCCAAATATCACTAGTGCTTAGGAGGCTCGGTCAGGCTCGAGAAGAAATTTTAACTTCTTGGTCATCTCAAAAATCAGCAGTCACTGCAATTACGGACGCTATGAGATGCTTATGCACTGTGGTGGATCTTCTTTTCCCGTCGCAGATGTTGGAACAACAGAGCCTACTATTATTTGGTCCCACAACCAACGAATACGTACGATGTTAGGGCGCCTGGTACCAGAAAACAACGCCCTGCATCCCCCCGCCCGGGTGCATATGATATTCCCCGTTCCAACTCTATAGCCTCGATACCTTGCTCTCAGCCCTAGTCACCAAGTATCACTCGCTTTATTCCAAATCGGAAGCATGGAGAAACCCGGGTAGTGACAACATTGATGGAATGGTACAGCCTATGCCCCCGCTGTGATAATAGATCCAGCTCCTGCCCCTCTACGTAGGTAAATGCTGGGCCTGCATTGGAGGCGGTTGGAGCTTACTAGGAAATAAGGCGAATTTCTGTTTTTTGTATCAGAAAATACAAAAAGGAGAGAAGCCATGGTGGACCCCAGAACGCTTTCTACTAAACAAACTCTGGAATAAACTGAGAAGGCTTGCGCCGCTGCTCTAACACGAATGGGTAAGCTCTAATGGAACCGCCATTGTCCTACCCCTAGTCTTTACCATCCTGCCATCGTATTGTAACTCATATCCTATCCTCGAGTACTACCATTCTGAAAATTGCGAAGCTGACACCTTCCCGTGGGCCAATAAGCAGCTTGAAGAGGCATCTTTGAATCAGCACATTCCGCTCAAACCGACATAGTTTATGATATTAGCAGAGGTTCGACATACTTAGGTTTGCCCAAGCTGACATTAGCGATTCTACAGTATAAGGTGCAGTGGCGAGTGTGGGGTATGGTGTGGGAGCTTTGTTCTGGACCGCGTGGTTTGTTTCTGGGCTGTGCTTAGTGTATGGCATGATACGGTGCCTCGCAGGAAGTCTGTTAGCACATACATCTTCTCTAAGCGGAATACATATATTCCTAGGTCACCCTGAATGTCGAAGATGAGAATCTGCGGCGTGGCTGTAGATAATCGTACATGAGAGTCAGTCGAGTACACTAGTTAAGAGCTCTGAGGTTTGACCAGCACACGAAGGTATCATGATACGCGCGAGCCCGGCAGCAATGTGGAGAGCTCCTTTACGTCATGGGTCATGTTGCTTGCTAGTCAGAGCAGCAACAGAGATTGGGTTCTACGAAAAAAAAAAAGGATTCATATGTTCACATTCCCACTTGAGGTCGTTCATTTCTATGTTAACTCCCGAGGCCCAGAATGCCGGAGCACAGCAGGGGGGAGCCACCAACTCGAGCTCACAGGAAACTAAGGTTACAGTAAATGAGGTTTGCATAATCCGAGTCATCGGCTCAACTCGTGCCAAACACCAACCCGGGGGGCATATTTTACACTTTTTAAGCGTTCATATAGGAGAGATATTAAGAAATCTCTGCTTTTTTTTGTCATCAATTGGACCACCATGTCGCCCCTGGGTCTTTCCCCCTGTTATAGGGATCCGAAACACTGCGCCAGTGAGTGTAGCAACTATGAGCCATCACCATAATGTAACAGGAGCTTCCCCATTAGCCTATAGTCCATGCCAAGTCTGAACCTGATATACGGAACAAGCTAACCCCGCCGAGACCGTAACCTATATTTCAGTGAGCAATAACAGTGATTAGATACTCTTCAATTACTGGGAAACTCTTTGTACCGTAGGAAACCCTATCTGCACACACCAAACCTCAAATACGTCCGAGTGACAGAACATGCCCCAGGCGCCGCAAATACCGCAAAAACTGTTACAGCAGAGGATTGTACCATGTCGTTGGACTTGCCCCCTCAAGTGAGTTCTAGTGTCTTTTTGCTTTTGTATGTTTCTCAGAGGGGCTGAGCGGCTCTTTTCTTGCAGTGTTTTTCATCCCTTTCCAAGGTAGGGAATTCTGAATTACATAGTACAATCCTCGATTATGCAATCCTCGATTATGCAATCCTCGATTATGTAATCCTGGATTATTACCGGCTTTACGGTACCATCTATAAGAACTAGGATAATTGAGAATCTCGCTAGGACGTTGGAGTTGCCTCTCCTAGTAAGGTCTGGTGTATTTTTTTCTTTTATCCGCCTCGACTGAGGGTTGAAAGAAAATCTTTTCGTTGTGTTTTCTCCCCTTAGTCTAAAGGGGAAATTCTGGACGTCGTGGGCCCATTCCCCACCCGTATTAAAATAGATTACTCACTAGCACGCAATTAAGGGACATGGAGCCGAAGCATTCTCACGCCAAGGCTGATAGTGAAAACCGGGTAACGCCAAGCAAGCACTCAATCCCAACTTCACCCAACACCCCTCGCTAGCACCCTCGCTAAACCCAACCCCCACAATCCTTAGCCATCCACCCCCCCCACTGCCTGCTCAGCAACCATGGGAAAATCCAAAACAGACACCAAATCTAACAACAAATCCGGTAACTCTAAAGACAAGTCCAAAGATGCCTCCTCCTCATCTAAGACCACCGCAAAGGGCGATAGCAAATCCGACAAGCTCAAGCCGGCAAACTCCATAAACGTCCGTCACATCCTCTGTGAGAAGCACAGCAAGATGGAAACCGTTCTGGAGCGGCTCGCGAACGGGGAGAAGTTCGATGCTGTTGCCAGGGAGCTCAGCGAAGATAAGGCACGTCAGGGAGGATCGTTGGGGTGGAAGACTCGTGGGTCTCTGCTCAAGGCATTTGAGGATGCTGCGTATGCCCTTGCGGTGTCTACGGTTGATAGGCCGGTTTATACAAATCCGGCAGTGAAGACTAGTGAAGGGTGGGCCCGCGTCTTCTGTATTGAGGTGCGCTAGGCGCGTTATGCTGACTCTCCCTGCTCCCTGATTAGGTATCATTGTGAGTTTTCACACCGGTTTTTTACGACGATTGGGCATTAGTAGGAGATTACTAACGAAGATTATAGGCATAATGGTTGAGGGTCGCAAATAGCCAAGGAGGATGCGGAGGCGTGGATCCCTCCCAGCTTTGTTGGGCATCTAGGAAATTAGGATATCGATATTTTTTTGGCTACTCATAAACCTCTTTGAGACAAACCCCGATTTCCGGGGGAAGCAACCCACATGAGGCGTTGCCATCTATACTGTGTATAACCACAATCGCCCTCTGAAGTGTTTTTGTATTCCTGGGCATTCGCACTCCACCCCGTGATGTCGCGGTTATTAGCGCCCACTTTGATGTTGTCTGCTATGCAGATGAAAAGAAATAGGGGACAGAAGAGTTCAGCGTCTGGGATTCCCACCCGGTCACACGGTCACCCACTGTAGTACTGACCGGGCGATACGATGCTTGTCTGCCGCAGAGCGATGGGATGCGAAAGTCCCACCATTCTGTGGCTTAACACACCGATGTGGCGCTCCTTTTCCTAATAACACTTTTCCTTGATCAGCCGCAGCAACCACACTTCCTGTAAACATGTGCAACTTAAACGCAACCAGAAATATTTTGCCCAATTTGAGACTATCCCCGATAGATGACCATAGATCGGTAGAAGCGCCACATGCTGTTTACCCGTTCCGCAGGATTGCTACGTGACGAGGGTAGTTCATAATACATCACTCGAAGGCAGATTCTGAAATTGAAGACCCTCCAAGCTAGGTCGCGGTTTCATTGGGAGAAGAAAGGGCATTTCATTTCTAGAAAACAAACTCCCCACTACTCCAGACACCCAAAATAATTCTAACAATGTAGATGGCAAGACTAGTAACCACCAGATAATATCCTCCCACCCACCACTCAAGCCCGCGCCGATGGCACCCACCCTTCTTTATCTACTCTATGTGCATTCACCCACCGTCAGCTAAAGAACCTTGTCCGTGGGTCGCTTCCAACAGTGGGACTTTTTCTCACAACGGTAGCATAGGGCTGGACATACCGGAAATTGAGCTATTCTTCCTAGGAGTGCCTAACCAGTGCTATGTCGGGCGCTGAGGGAAGTTCGCTATGAATCCGAGTCGTTGCGGCCGCGGTGGATAGGCCTGGTGCTAATTGCATAGTGGGCCTTTCCAAAGGCTCAAGCGTGGTTTCTGTAGGCGAATGGATGTTTTTAGGCTCTTCTGCGCTATGGGTGGGTCTGAAACAGCAGAGGACGTTGAGCCCAGCGCAAACAAACAGACTAAATGTGACACTCATTGGAAGGCTAGACCGGGTTTTGAAAGCTTCCACAGAGAGGGTGGGATTTTTGTTTTTAAAAAGAGAAAAGAAAAATCCCTAGAAACGTTTGGAGCAATGGATATAGAGTGTGAGCAAAGCGGCGACGGGTGCCAATTTATACGACACGTAACAGATCAAGGCTCAGCCGTAGTCGTGTCCCAGTGCCCCCCAATGGCGACAGCAGAACTGATTAAGAGACTATCGATACTCATGTACCGTGGGGGCTCATATCAGTAGGAAATGTTGGCGGGGTCTGAATCGACTCTTATCCCGACCAAGACCAACAACGAACGGGTCCTAGCAACCACAATCACAGTTTTTAGAGAACTTTGTATATAATTGCTTAACCCTAGCCATTTAATTCTATGAGCTCTATTTTTTGGTAGAGTGAGTATTGCTTGGGAACGGTAAAGAGGCATTTTGGGAGGGTACAAATTTACCCAAGAGACATGATGTTGCTACATTCCTATATGTATTACTAAGCGGAAAAAGTGGAGTAGCGAAAGCGGGAACGGGGAGAAAAAGAAAAAGAAATGAAGAACGAGGAAGGGAAACCAACGAAGCGGATGAGGAAAAGTAGAAAAAGAAAAGAAAAAACAATAGAGAGCGAGGAAAGGAAAATTTAGAAGACAGTATCATAGAAAAAGAAAGAAAAAAAAGAAGAGCAACGACACCACACCAAAGGGATGAAGAGCAGTAGAAAAAGAAAAAGAAATGAAGAGTAATGAAGAGCGAACCATCACACCTAGGGGATAAGGAACGGCAGCAAAAGAAAAAAGGATAAAGTACGGTACTCGAGTACCGGTGCGGGTGATGAAGCGAACACCAAGGGGACGCCGAATGGTGAAAAAAGAAAAAGCAAAATAAATAAAGAGTGAGGCAGGGAGAGCCAAAGGGATCGCAGTACCATGAAAACCAGGGGTCTGTGTTCAAAATACCATGACATACCGGTACGCGCTCAAGCAACGCTGGTAAGGTAATAGCAATATTATTCCCTTTCGGGAAGGCTTGCAGGATTCGGCCATTGACTCGCTCCAATGCCACTCCACGAGCACTGTTTGCTCCTGCTGGATCATGCTTCCATACTCCGTTAGTACTACCTGTGCGGTATTAGGGGCTGGGCTTCGTTCGTTTTCATTAAATTTTCTTTCTTTTTCTACTTCTTTACCTTTGTTTTTTTCTTTTCTTCTTCGGCTCATCAGTTTCTGCCTCAGCCTTCTTGACCCTCCTCTCTCCTTGTACTAGCGCTAGCGCTCGAGTACCGGTATTCTCTCTTGCCCGTGCTCCCTTCAGTTGCCCCCCTTGCCTGTACATGTATGGTACGAGTACTTGGTACTTCCACTGTTCCTTATCTTAACTTTTTCTATTTTTTCTTTTTCTGCTCTTCATCTTTCCCATCGTTCTCCGTCCTCATGCCTTTTTTCTTTTCTTTTTCTGTTCTTCATATTTCCCATCGCTGTCTATCGTCTTGACTTTTTCTATTTTTCCTTTTTCTGCTATTCTCCGCTTCTTTATTTTTTTCTTTTTCTATGATACCGTTCTCCCTCTTCTCGGCGAGCGTTTGATGCACCATGAAAAACAGGGGAGTACCGTAAAAGCTCTTGAAATTCGCTATCTCCGGCAGCACTGTAATATCCGGATTTTGAGTCAACAGCGCCTGAGAAGGATTAGCGTTTTCTCAACACGGTATATGATCGGCCTACTGGACGTGTTGGATCTCGTTAACTGGTATTCGCAATTCTGTTAACCTGTCATACTAAACCTATCGTGGGCTGATCGGCTGATTGCAGGGTTGCAAATTTCAAGAGTTTTTACGATACAAGTATGTTTAAGGCCACAAAGATATATTATTTGGCTGGTTAACCTTGAATAACCGTTCCATAACTTCTTTCCAGATCATGGCACTAGCAATCTTGGCATACAATTATGCAAAAATCAACTATTTCTAATCAATATAACTATTCCAAGCCCCCATTTTTGCAGCTAGGAAAAAATTTAAAAATTAGGCCTCACTTAGGTCTATTTTTGGTAAATTTCCTATGATTTTTCTGATTTTTTATTTTTTTGGACGCATCATGAAGGCGCTCAGAGCCCTGAATAATGATTATTCCTCTACCAGGTGCATTGTGGTGTGGAAGAGATCATAGTTTAGAAACTTCACCCCTGCCATAGTACTCGAGTACAGTGCTTGTAGGAACTAATACTTTAGGGTGCATGCGGGATTTTCCCGTAGATACTCGAGTACAAATAAACTCACGGATTTAACAAAAAAGAAAGAAAGAGCGTGTATAGTAGGACCTGGACTAAAGGCTCAGAAATACCCGACTCAGCCCTTGTTCTCCAAGTAAAGCAACTACGCAGAGGAAGCAACTACGCCCAGGCAGCAGGTTGTTTTTAGCTAGCTAGAAGACACCGGGGAGGCTCATCTAGGATAAATATATTGAATTAAAGGCTGTCCCAATACCGGTACCACCAGAAATCTTTCGCCTTTCCTCGACCACTCCCTGAGCCCGGGTACCCCCGCCGGGGGCGAGAACTCCTTACCTGGGACGAGTATGGTGCCCGCACCTTAGAACCTACCCTCATGACAGCCAACATCAACCAATTTTCCAACCTACTGCACAACAACAGCACCTACAGATGGAATTTTTAAGATTCCTTCCGTAAAGCTTTCCGAATTAGTTATTAGAATATATTTACAGAGGGATTTTCTTTTTAGTCTTCTAGTTGAGGCAGAGGCCATCAAAGTTTGTCTGGGAAGGAGGGCAGTGAGACTTGTACTGTACCCGTATGATATGAGGAAGAAAAGTTTGCTTAATAATTGGCTAAGAAAATTCCTAATTAGGCACGGTATTTGATGCATCACATGAGGACTAGCGTTCTTGATTCGCATGAGACTCAAGGTTGGCTCTGCTCGTAAGGTGCCGGCACCATACGGTATCTCTTCCGCCGTAGAATCTGGGCTTCATGGCTGCCTGCCAAAGACCGCATTCATTAACGAGAACCGTCGGTACGTTCGGAGGAGATTCTTATCCTCCTTATCTCCTGGACTGGCAAGACATCGAAAATTTCATGCCATCCCTGTTAGTTTTTGAGACAGCGGGTAATAAGCAACTTTTTGTTATTGACTAAAGTTTTGCAGATGTGTTGACTTCAGAACACAACTAATATTAGCCGCATGATCACACTTACGCTGATATCACCAAAGAATACTGAGGTTGGGGTCTCTACGGCTCCTTAGTCATCTATGCCTCGAAGCCTGGCAGGGGTGGCGCGAAACTTTCGATGCCTTGCCAGGCAAGGTGGATCTGGGAACAGGGATGCCGGTTTCTGAGTTTGGGTGGGCACTCAGAATCTCAGATGGACCCGGGCTTTTTGCCGTATGTTTTGTGAATCCCTATTGGGTACTCGAGTACCGGTACCGTACTTCTCGCCTGCTGTCAGTTGTCTTGTCTCGAAATGGCAATAAAACGCCATGGGCCAACCTTTCACTAAGCCTTTCAAGGCTCCACTCTCAACGCACTTTGTATGCTTCACCCCAGCCGCTCGTTGTTTCAACGTAAAAAAGTCTGCTAGTTCTTGCCAGTTGATGCGGCACAAGTGCCGGTAGCCCTGTCCGTCCCCCGCCGCGGTGGCAGACTGTTGGAGGCTGTGGCCACCAATCATTTACGATTCCGAACCCCTTCCCTTCCTAAGCTACAAGTATTGCAAGATGTGAGGAAGGGCTCCCTCAATCACCCCATCCCCCACTCCAATACGCGTACGTGAGTACAATACCGGTACTAGTAGAGTTATCGCCTATAATCCCAGTAGTCAGCCGGCTCGGGATTGGAGCCTCCCTCATGCAGTTCCTACGGTCACTCAGACCCATCAACTAATCCTACTGGGCAAACATCACCGCTCACTTTGTGTCACCACCGATACTCATTGGTGACCCCTACCAATCAAGATCCCACACTATCTAGGGGCAGTCGGTAGACATGAGATGAATGCTCGTCCATTGTGAGAAAGGAAAGACCCCGTCAACCGGGGCATCGCAACGGTAATTGCAACCAAACAACATATACGAGGATAAATAATCACAAGAAGCTTACAGGCCAAGCAACTAACAATTCAAGCGCGCCCTTGACAAGTCATGTCCAAAACGGTGACTAAAGTTAAGTTAGGTTAGCTCCTGACGGAACCACCTTAAACCTTAAAGTACCCAAGTTACCAGTATTAACCACTAGGTTGCACCTAGAGGGAACTAGAAAGAAGACATCCAGGGAAAACTCCACAACGATCAGCAGGCCCCCACGTCTGCCCCTCTCGATAGTTCTTGTGATAAAGCGCTCGGGGGGAAGGTTGTTAAAGACCGGGAACTAGAGGGTGGCGGTGCAAAGATTATTTCATCGGAAGATCACACTACCTATGGAAAGAAATACAATGTTACAGAGGTCAAAAACCTAGACCAGTTGCTTCAAAAACTACACCCAATTAAACAAGTGGGAATTAAAGGCTTCGAGGGAGTCTTCATTGCCACAGCAAACTCATAAAATTTGCTGTGCTATTTCTGACCCTGATTTACGTCTTCTATTTGCCGCCGCTATTATGTTGTTGGGGTGTCATACTTGGCGGACACTACCGCTGGCCATTGTCTTTAAGGGATCTTGGCTCTCTAGTTTGAACGTCCACTGGCCGTTTTAGTAGAAAACCCAGACGATTAGTTTTTCTGATTTTTTAATCATCTCCGAGTAGACTACTGCCTTGGATTCGGAGTTTGGCAAGCTCCTCGAGGTTTAGGTGGCTGTCACCCTGACTAGAGTCACTACTCGAGTCGGGGGTTTTGGATTTTGTGCGCAGACAAGATCCCCCCATATCTCTCACCCAACCGCAACCTACTCTCGTGGGGTGTGCATAAAAGTCTGTCGAACTCTCGGTGCAGTGGCTGGGGCAAACAGCGCTCTCCGAGTGATCGGGAAGGTCCTGGAGCCAATCAGAGGAGACTTACCCTTCCTACTCAGTACAGTCCTCTATGCACAGCAACGGAAAGTTCGTGCAGCCCGTGGATCACTGAAATTTGTCCAATCCTCCCTCACCATCATAAAAAAACAAGTACCACCCCGGCAACCGCAGTTAAAGAAATAAACGCCTCCAGCTATCACAATAAGCAACACACCAACCATTGACACTCTAGTAGCTTATTGCTACCTATAGACCTCCCTTCAGCGATCGCCCGACTTTTCCAAGATCATGGATAATCACTCGCTAGAGAGCAGAGACCCATTGTCGGAAGTATTACTTCAATACGATGGCAGGTGCGGATATGTTCTGCCAGTTACCAGGCCACTTGGGCCATGAGGATCCAGGAAATGAGAGGAGTCATATTGATGTATATTCATGCTACAGATTATTATAGTAAGTAGGGCAGTCTCAGGAGCATCTATAGACGAGCAAGCAAGATAGCAACTCTCTCTCTCTCTTTTATCAATCAATCCCATTACTTTATCCCTTAACTCCAGCTTCTTCCATGTGACCTCCGACACCCTGACCCCAACTTGACGGAGGGTGGCGGGTAGGAACAAAAGTTCGAGGCGAGAGGGAGGAAGAAGGGAAAAGGGGCTCCTGTGGCGGTGATCCGTGGTGGGCGTGGTTAGTAGTGAGAGGTGGGGGGGGCGTACACTACGCTACTCTCAGATCGGGCACTGTAAGAAAAACAGTGTTCAATTAAACTGGTTTAATCCAAGATTTTCGGCTCAGGCAATACCGTGCCGGCACAAATAACGAGAGCACGACGGTCAAGAAACTTAAGAGAAGGGGATACAGCAGGTTCACCTCCTGCTCTTCGCCCTGCCGATACGATAGATAGATAGATATGCCATGGCACCATAGGGATGGCATACCGGTAGGAATACGGATTCTGATATGATACGATGCGACACATACTACCAGTACACAACACAGCCAAACACAACCTGTCAGACAAGGCAGAGGAGAAAGTACACACAAGCCCCACGTTGAAGAGACCGAAAATAATAATAGTCACAAGTGAACAGGAGAAATTGGTGCTGTAAAAAAAAATAAAAAAAAATAATAATAAAAATTATACTTAAACTGTAGCAGTTCTCCCCCCATAATAGTTAAGTCATCACCCGGAAACAAAAACAAGAAAAAAGAGACACATCACATCTTACACTGACACCCACACCCGGGCACTGGACACACCTTCCGCAGCCCAAACCATTCCTTAGCGTGGCCAGCGTGCATCCCATGCCCGCACGCCAAGCAAAAGTTAAACCAGCGATTATAATCGTTTTCTCCATCCGTCTCCCTTTCAACCCCTCCTCCTCCCCCGGCTGAAGTGCCCACCCCAACAGCAACCTTCTTGTACGCAACCGTGCCTAGGTTTAGTAGACAAACCGCGCACCTGGGTAGTGACTTTTTGCAGTGCGGGCATACAGTAGCTTTAGTAGGGGACGTACCGGGGCTGGTGTGCGCTATGTTTCCGCCACCGCCGGAGGTGACGGCACGGGAGGGGTGTTGGGGATGTGCGTGTGGGTGGTGTGGGTGGTGGTGGTTGGGATGGTGATGCGCTGTGGTGCTAATCTGCGAGACGCTCCTGTCGCAGTTCGCGCAGCGTACATATACTTGCCTCTGCACTGCGTCAATGGTCATCGCGCCGGTTCGGTTCCGGGATAGCTTGCCCCTCGCGACGTCAAATTTCGCGCGCGCGTGGAAGAGTCGGAAGGAGTTGAGGAGATGTCTATAGCTATCGTGCCAATTGTTAACCCTGTCGTCGGAGAAGTATCTCGGCACTGCAAACGCCGATACTAGAGCTGCGGTTTGGACGTCGCCCGTGCGGTTGATGTACACTTGTAGGAGGTTTATAGCTTGCTCGCTTACACCGGTTACGACTATTCCGTCCAGGTCCCCATCTGCTACCAGCTTCTTAGTAAGGTCTACAAGGTAGTTTGTCAGTTCAGAGTCTTTCAGCCAGCGCAGAGCTATGCCGAGACGTTCGCGGATAGGGAGCCCGAGGTCATCGAGGACATCTTTCCAGTCGCCGTTTGAAACGTAGGCGAAGATAGAGCGGAGGTAGGGGTCGTCGAGCTCGACGGACATATCGCGGCAGAGGTCTTTCCAGATGTTGCCGTTAGTATTATTTGAATTGTCTGTAGAGGCGCTTGAGAGGGCAGATTGAGCATGTGAGTGATAGCCGGCGACAGCAGTTGACATTAGTTTCATTTGTTGTCCGCCTTGGGACAGAGATTTGATGGAGCGCTCAATGTCGCCATGGAAAAGGGCCCACCCAGCGGCTTTGGCATATTGGCCTTCCTTCTCAACCCTTGATCTTGTCAGATTTGTCGGCTAGTGAGTGATATCGGGTGAACGTACCTTCGTATTTCCTGATCAAGCTCATTGGCCGAAAAGTCCCACCCACATATCGCTAATGCTAGAACCCTCTGCTCCGGATACTGGCTCTCGCCTTTAAACTTCTCCCTTTTACACCTCTTATTAATATCTGTAACTGTATCCGTCCAATCGCTTATCGATGGCCTCCTCGCAGCCGTCAGTCGGGTTTCTTGCGTCTTTCCTGTCCCCTTATCAGTAACTTCAACGACTTCAGACGTCTAGCCAACTAACCCGAACCTCCCTGCCATATCCCCAACACACCCATATAACTGAGATCCAGCAGTCCACTAACCATGCCATTATTTCTCGCAGACTCGCAAGCGCCCTGCAGCCACATCCACATATTCTTCAAGTAAACATCCTCTGTTAACCCTGCATTTTTTGCACACTGAGTTCAATTAGTTTATTCCCCCCTCTATCTCTCACCGTAGTAGGGTGGGTGGAGAAAATATAAAAGAGGGAGAAAAGGGAAAAGCTATCGGAGACAATTTACTGACATCCACCTCGTATCCTTGTTCCACTCTTCTCCTCATGACGACGCATATGTCGTTACGCAGCACTTCGACTGGGTCGAGAAGGAAGTCTTCTCGTCGCACAACGCTATTACTTCTTTCGGCCGGCCGTTTCTCATGCATGCCTAACCTAGAGCTAGGGCTTCCAACGACGGGGCTCGTCTCTTCATCGTGCTCCGCACTTCGTTCTCTGCTACCGGACTTAGCAGTGTCTGCGCCAAGACTATCTGGCGAGGGCAGAATCTTCAGATCTTTCCCAGAGGTAATAGACAGCCCATTTCTACTGCCCCAGGCAAGACTCGTAGCGACCCCCGAAGAATGGGTAACGTCTACAGACCCATCACTCCTGAGACACAGCGCCTGGAGCACTTCCCCCCGACTAGCACCCTGTGGGTCGGACATCCAATCAAAGCTCACGATCCTCTTTTCAGTCTTGGATCCCCGCCCAGTGGCTAAATCATTGATCCTTGTAACAAACAAAGTTTGCCCATCTGTTCTCCTATTCTGCGTTCTGGCAACTGGCCCACCTCTCATACCGCCACCTAGCAAACTGGCGGCCGAGTCGCCCCATCCGCCACGTTTGTCTGGCTCCGCAACGGCACTCGTGACATTTGCAGGTGCACCGTAGAGTCCTATTGGAGATGCTAGATGTGGATCCTGATCAGATATCTTGGCAGTATCATAGGTCCTAAATCTCCCCCCAGAATTGAGAACCCCAAATGTCCCCTGTTTAGTGTGCGAGTACCGCAGGGATACGATCTGTGTCCCAGACCTCCCATATTCATCCGTTGGGCGGGGAAAACTCAACGCAGGCTCCCCAGAGCCGGCGTAGCGAATGAACCTCCGATCCCACACGGCAACAGCACTGTCCTCTGAATATGCGGCGAAGTAGTTTGGATCAAGGTCTAGTGTTATCCCAATCGCGCAACGCGAAGTACACATACTCACTAACTGATTATTCGACGACTCCCTCAGATCCCAGGTCCTTACACCCCTGTTGTGAATCCCGGTGAGAAGAACGTGGGCATCGTCTCGTACGAAACAAACGCTGCTGATAGTCTCGCTTGTGGGTAGTTGCCGGAGGGGCTTTCCGATGTCATTGCCCGGCCCAACCCGTTCGCCGAGTCGCTGGTTCACATCCCAGATGTTTAGGCAGGAGTCGTTCCGAACTTTGTCGAGGCCTGTTGCGAGGAACTGGCCGGTGCAATTGAAGGAGATCCCATTGCAGGGACGCTGGTGCTTGGCAGCTAGTGGGATCGAGGTGTTATCGGATATTCGGAGGAGGACGGCCTCACCGCTGGGCGGGCCGACAGCTACTATGTCTCGGGGGAAATAAGCTTCTAGGAAATTTATGATTGGTGAGTAATTTCTCACCCTCGTCGTATGGCGACCAGTCGATGCACTATCCCCCCCTCTAATCAGCTCCCTCTCTCCAGTAGATATATGGATAGATTGATAGGCCGTAGAAGAAGGATGGAAACATACACGAACGAATGGAACTTTAGTATGCTTCGCGACAAGCTTAATCTTGACGTCCCTAGTGTCGGCGCTCTTCTACACCGCCGCCACCATCGCATGAGTAACGTCTTCGCCGGCAAAACACCCCAAAGTATCGTACCTGGTGAGAAACAGTAAAAAGACTCAACTCATGATCCTTACTATTCCGACCAACAATCTTCAGAAAGCGCTGATTATCCGGCCGTGAATGCGGCGACCAGCGAATGGTGGGGCTGGTTTCGCCGACAGGATCCGCCATAATTATATCGGGAAGATGCGCGGGGTGTGGTAGGGTTTTATTAAGTTAGAAGGAAAGGGAAAAATAGGAAATAGGAAAAGAGATTATCTACGAAAGTTAGCTGGGCCTCCTGTAATCACTTCAGCATTGGAGGTAGATTGTGCAATACGAGGAAAATTTAACGTGGAATGGGGAGGAGAAGACAAAGTGGCGATCCATCACACACTTTCGTCGTCCGCCTTTCAAACTAAACTCGTTGTCTCTTGTCTCCACGATGACAATCATGATCACCCTTGACGTCGCAACAGCGCCTCATTCCCACCCCTAACCCATAATTCGTTCAAACCACCCCACAGTCCAACTTCAACCCGTGCGGCACTGTACCAGCACACCCATCCACTAAGCAAAAATCCTTCACCACCTCCACCATTACCAACAAACAGAAAATGCCGTCTAAAAACCACAAACACCAGAAACGTCGGCGTCGGCCCCTGATAAACCCGACGGGCCCAAAGACCTCCACAACCCATCTGAAAAAAAAAGTCCGCGACCTCCAGCGCCTCCTAAATAACCCCGGCAGTTCCCTGCCAGCCGACGTCCGGTTAGAGAGCGAGCGCGCACTATCAGCCTTCCAATCCGAGCTCTCGGCAGTTCAGAGCGCGGCGAAAGAAAGGAATATTGCGAAGCGGTATCATATGGTCCGGTTCTTCGGTACACTCCTCTCTTCTAGTCTTCCCCCCACGAGATTCGTAGGTAGCTGATTATGATATAGAAAGACAAAAAGCTATGAGGAAATTACGCAAAGCAGAGAGGGAGTTGGACAAGGTAGAGGGTGAAGAGGGGAAAACGGAAGCAGAGAAGAGGGTTTACGAGGCTAGGTTGGACCTTAATTATATTATGCATTACCCCCCTGGGGAGAAGTACATTTCCTTGTTTAAAGATGCAGGGGTAATGCGGGAGAGGCAAGAGGGGGTCCGCAGGGAGGTCGAGAGGCGGATGAAGAGAGGCGGGTTGGGGGAGAGTACAATGGATTTTGATGATGAGGGAGAGGATCAGGAGGAGGGGGGTGTGGAATTGGGAAGTGGTGGAGAAGGGGGGAAGACTGAGGGGAGGGATAAGAGGGTGAAGAAGGATAAGAAGGGCAAGTCGAAGAAGGTCCCAGCGGAGGAAAGGAAATTGGAAGAGCAGGATGACTTTTTCGAGTTCTAACCTACCGCGCGGTATCACGGCAGCTGGCAGACGGACGGCGGAGTAATGTGTACAAAAATCGGGGGGCTGTTCTTGTTTCTTGCCTTCTTTCCCCAAAAGTCCTTATATCACGGTCTGGCGTCCAGCAATCCTCCATAATAATAATCGAAATGTATCCGATTTACTCCACGAGAGAATCATTAGGGCATCAGGGTATCTACGTGACAATCTAACCCTATCCTCTACACTACCCACTCTCCCACACCACCTCAATGCTGAATTTAGTGCCCAAGCGAGTGACCATTCCTGAACCTTCTATTTCACCATATCCTCCGAAAAAATAGCTAACTCGCCCGCCGATAGCCCGAACACGGCATTACACAACCTAAGTGGACACAGCCCTTAACAAATTGAACTCCTGGCTAAACCCCCAAACGCCTTTCCCAAGGGAACTTAACCCAATCCATCCCTCTACCCCCTCAAATCATCATGATCATTTAAGTTTACATCCCGGACAGCCAATCAACAGCTCCTGACTACATTCCGGGAAGAAGTACACCCCATCGGGCTTATGTTCCTGTAGCCCTCTCTCCGTAAGCGCAACCTTTGCCGCCTCGAACCAAACCTCGATAACTTTCGGCGACCACTTCCTCCGACTCGCCTCTCTCGAATGGCCACTACTACTCCTCCTCAGCGGTGCCCCTCCCCCAAACCTATTTTCAGCATCCATTCTCTCCCCCTCCATATCCTGCATAAACTGTTTCCTCAGGCCGCGCGGTGCACCGGGACAATCCGCGGCAAAGAATTCCACGCAGCGGTTCAGTGGCATTTGGCAGCGGAGGATTATGGCGACTAGTTCATCATTCTGCTTGTGTGGGGGCTCCGGGGACATGCTTAGGCGGATGGAGTTCACCAGGAAGTGTAGAGCGTGGTGGGTGGATATTAGGGTTTGGTTGTCAAAAGTGGTTATTATGTTTGATTGAATGCTCAAGTAGGCGCTGTTTAGGTCGCTGGGGGTTAGTGGCTCGTCGGAGTTCTCGGCAGCCATGGCGGCTTTGTTGGCTTCTAGGCGGAGGCGGGAGTAGGTTAGGAAGTGGAGCACCTAGGATGCAGTGTCAGTTGGTCGGATAAGCGCTTATTTTGCTACTCTTTCCCTCCAAAATCCCAAGAGAGCCCTAAACCTTGCTCAGGGCGAGTTAAGAACACAGGGAGACTAGGAATGTCCTTACATAATACCTAAATATCAACCATATAAGCTTTCAGAACCAATGATAAAAAAATCAAGAAAAAAATCAGTTCCCTCAAGGGGGGTAATACAATTGCTTCGTCAACCTCCTCTGTACCGTCCGAATTGCTTGATCTTTCTTAAGCTTGGTCTCCTCCCTATCCTTCCAATTGATCGTGAACTGAGTCCTATACATCGGCGCAACTGCCTTGTCACAAAGATAATAGGCCAACTGCGAGCACGTGATATGTCTCTTCTCTAGTCCGCAAAAGTACTGTATCGTAGGGCGGCGTACCCCATCTCCTGTCTTGGACTTTGGGGGGTAGAAGAGCTGCGACAGCAGCGCCAGATATGATCCGGGGACCATCCATCTGGTAGCGATGGTGGACTCGTTCGCATCGACGAGCTCCTTGAAGGCTCGGGAGACGAGGCGGAGACGCGTAACGTCTCGCCAGTCGGTCTGGCAGCAGATGTTGATTATTAGCTCAACGGGGAGATAATCAAAGTACGAGCCTGTCAGGACGTCGGATGTCCGATTGGTACTACGGAGGCGGGCAGCACGGGGGGAATTTTAGTATGAATTGCAGTCAAAGCTTGAACTCATGTGTGATATTTTTTTTTTTTTTGATTTGCCTTCCTCGATTTCGGAAAAATGGGTTATCTTTTTTTTGTTTTCTTGTCTACGGCCTTTCCCATCTGTCGTCTCCTCGACAAGAGACAGTTGGTTGAAGATGGACGCAGTGGGGGAACAAAAAAATAGGAGAGGGGGGCACATGAGAGCACGCACAAACACACATCACACACCTTGGAGGTCTAGTTTTCTGCAAGAACTGCATGCGCGCCCGCTCCACAGCACGACGAAGCTTTTGAGTCTTCTGCTCAAATGCGTCGGCCGGTGATGAACCGAACATTGCGGAGGGATATGACGGAGGGTACCGGATGTGCGGGGATCAGTGTGGAAGAGATCGGATAAAAGATTGATATAACCCGATTGAATGAGTGTGCAGTAAGGTGATGTTGACGATGAAGGCCGAGAATGTGTGCGAAGAGTGGGCACTGAGGGAAGGGGTGTCGAATAGGCTACCTTACTCATCCAGGAAAAGGAGCAAGATCTGAGAGAAACCGAAAGGAATCTGACGGATGAAATCCACGCAAGGAAAAAGAAATAAGAAAGGAGCTGAACATGGCTGTTTTTTCCTTAGGAGTATTCTATTATTAGAAGTTCGTTTGGGTTGAATTGAAACGAAACTTGATCCTACACAAATCGCCAAGGGTTCAGCTTATGCAGGCGCTGCTTGCAGTTGACTGACAGTGACATTCATGACAGCGCCTTCTGCCTTCCCCGCTGCGGAGATCCTGAGTTGCGGGGGAAAGAGTTCTTCCTACCTGCCCCCCAAGCCAATCCATCCAGCCAATCTAGCCAAGCCTAAATCCTTTCTCTTGGGGTGCGGATGAATTACCGTGTCCACCGTAGGATGCTCGAATACGGTAGAAATTCGTTGTAGTTGCCTCTCCTAGTACGTGTAAGGTGTTGTTTGTTTTTCTTTTTCTGTCTCAACTGGGTCCAAGTTTGGCATTGGTTTCTCCGCCCCTATCCAATGGGGGAGATTCAACGACCTCACACATTTCTCCCGTGTTCATGCTGAATTGATTGAAGGGCTTGTCTTGGGCCTGGAAAGTCCAGTGTGATTTGTTATACAAGATGCGTGATCACCTGTACTGGTATCATACTCGAGTACCGGCAGCAGCAGTCTACCGGTATGTCCATAGAATCTAACAGTGCATAAGCTAGACCAGAGGATCAATGACAAGCACTTGCCGGTATTAGTATCGCAGCGTAGCCTTACAAATACCCTGATAAAAATCTTGCCTTAAAGGGCATGGACCTGACACCTTACGACGCCGCGTTCCCGCTAGATATTGCCAAGGCACACAATTCCCCTGGCCAAGACAACCACCCCCAAGCACACCTAGTCACTCGCAATTAATTTGAATTAAACGGAAAACAGCAGGTTTTATGCGGCTCAATCGGCCCCCTTCTAGCCGCACAAATTGATAACGCAAGAGTTAAAAGTTACAGACGGTCACAGGTACTTGTAAGGATAGACAAGATATCCCTGGAAGCTGCGCCTTTCCCGTCTAGCATGGTCTCAAGTACTAGTACTCCAGGTTCCAGTACTTGTATGCTTGATCCATCGAGGAGCCGTTTGATATATACTTGAGCTTGCGTTAAAATGCGGGGAAGCGACATTGCAATCTTTTAAAAGCAAGGTATAGTAGTCGCACCGACCCATGTACTTATACTTTTAACATAAATTCATGAGCTTTAGGGGGGAAGGGAACTGGCCTGTTTTCGAGGAATACACCAAAGCACGAAAGGTCATCAGAACCACGTCACAAGGTGCGCTCGAGTACCGAACTTATAAGCATGATGCAATTACTCGAGTATACTGTCAGACACAAAACCTCCTTCTCTCCCCGTTCGCTGTAATCGTCACCCCGGCGAATTGCCTTTTATTTTTATTTTCTGCCCCCTCGTTGAATGCAGCAAAGCGGTATGGGTAAAAAAAACCCCCAGCGACTAACGAGGGAAAAGTGTCTGGAAGTGCTGTACTGGTACGATAACTCTTGCTTCGACCATCCGAGCTATCCAAAAAGCTCCGAGAACCCTACCAAGTATATAAGTGCATACCACACCAAACCCAATCATTAACTTATTCGTCTACGAAGTACCAAACTTTCTTGTATAACCTACAAGTTGGAAATGTCATTATAACTCGAACATTTAGAAAAAGAAAATTTTTTGAGCCAAGAATAGCCATATCGCTGGTAACGTTATAATGCCCGAGCCCGCAGAATAGATAGTTCGAGATACCCGTTTGAGGGGCAGTACAATGCCCCTACGTGTTAGTGTTTTGGTGAATGCAATAGATCTACGGCCTACTAAAGCTGAAGCGGTGGTGGGATAGCATTAGGTCAATGTACTCTAATGTGCAAGTGGCATATCTACTTAACCCAGCTCAACCTGCCATATGCTACGGAGATCAAGTACTTGAACAGTGGAAACTGGTCTCTCCTCCTCCACTATGCGGTAATGAGTAGGCCTGGAAACCACGAGATTGTAACACGTCAAATTGAAGCGCCGTGCTTGTACTCTAGGGGAATTTAACATCAAGTTGGGCATCAATATGACCGTCTTTAACTACTGTATTATTACCCGTACCGTAAGCACGCACATTTACAATGTGCTTCCCCCAAAACGAGGTGAGCAAATTCATAACACCCAGGACAAGATCAAAAACTGGAACTTAGAAATCAGGAAATATGATGAAATTGTGGCATTAAAAGTGTTGTGAGCTGTCAAGTTCGCTTTTCAATGAGAACCCCATATTGTGATTATTAAGAGTGTTATGAGAGCTTTTTCTTTTTTTTTTTTGGTGGGTGAAGAACGCCCACGCGAGGGGGAGGGAGAAGGTGTGCTGTGCTGGTTCCGATGGAGTGGGTGCTCGTATAATATCTTAACTATTCCCCACTCTACAACGACAAGGAGGGGGCGCTGAGGTTATCGTCACAGCATATCTATGGCACCGTACCCAATTTTTCATGGAAATTTGTGATCTTATTGCTTCATTATGCTCCCTGTCTGGAGTCCGTTTTCAGAAGGGGGGTATCGTGAGATTAGTATTACTGCACTGGCATAGGGCGGGCTCTATTGCAACTCAGGTCATTACTGTACGAAGAGAAAAAACCCAATGCCTGGGCTACTTTGAAATTTAAGGTGGGTACTTCCTTCTTCTGCTGTAAACATTAATGTTCTCAAAATTCTCTAATCTCGAGACGATTAGAAGTCCCCAACTGTATTGTGAAATCCTTCTGCTAAGACGATTGAGAATGTTGGCTTTTAATTGGGCCAACCATTCCCTATCCTACTTAAGTAAACCCTTCACCGGGCCAACATCTCAATTTGGGGAGCTAGAAGTACCTTCGGTCGATGTAAATAGTGCCGTACAGGTACGGAATTGCCTATCTACTAAATCGGTCACTTTATCGAGGTTAAACGTTTTCTAGAGTCGAGCTTGCCGCTTTGTGGTATTACATCCTATCCTAACAACGCTATCATATTTTGCTACAGCAGTAGTGATTCCCCTCGTTTTCCCATTTTCCTTATAGCTTCCTAGCAAGTCGCGCAGTATCATAAGGCAGGTTTCTAGAGTTCTCGGCCTTGCTCTTCCTACTGGAGTTTTATTTGTGCAATGATACACTAAGCAACATCAACCAACCCACCAGGGGGGAATTACGGCTAAGGGTGCTGTCGTATAAGTACCCAAACCACAAAGTTTTTCTTTCCGACGCCCCTGCCACGGCGGGAGGCATAGCTTAACACAAAATTACCTAATTGGAAGTAAGTACCTCCCCTTGTGCCATAAAACGATGTACCCTAAGCAGAAAGATTATCATGCGGTACGAGTTTGAATATTAATATCATTTAACCCCATCTCGCAGAATAGTCCTGCCTTAGTTCATTTATTGTGCACCTCCCCGCCCCCTCCCCCCAATCGAAGCACAAAATTCGGGAGACTTGCCGTGGAGCTTAGGTTATCAAATCAAGGGGGCGATGAAGTGACAGGCGATTGCATCGGCATCGAGGGCACAAATCAGCTCATGAATGTCCCAGTATTTTATGCATGTATGGTATGAGAAAGAAAGTTGCCTACCATTAAAATTACCCCCGTGTGAGATTCCATGATGCTTTCCAGGCCTTCCAATGGCCTTAGTCAAGGAAAAATTAATAAGATCATCACACAAGCAGCTACGGTAGAGCATCCCACAATTACACTACATCCTCTCCCTAACCCAACCCGCTGCCAAAGCCTAAAAGTCCCCCGTGTTAAATCCCCCCCAATCCCCACCCAGTCTTGTAGCATCGTACAACCAAGGCGAAAAGTATAAAAAATTGAGAAACTAATGATAATTTTATATACGCCCATATGATCAATAGATGCATCTCGATCTGGGACGTTGGTCCCTTGCTTTTGTACTTGTGCCACCACCGTTGGTTCTCTTGTTCGAGCAAGAGTCCTCTGGAGTGTACAGCACATGAAACCCCAACCCGCATTAAATAAGCACCCCAGAAAAGCACCGACACCACGGGAGCACTGCACCTCATCCACCGCCACCTGATAACTAGGTAGGTAGCTTAGCTTGGCTAGGGTAAGGTGGGTTTGAATTGTTTTTCTTTTTTTCCTTCTTCCTCCCTAAATCTGGATTGTTACCGTTGTGGCGTGGTTGGAACCAGGTGTGGTGTGGTGTGGTACGGTATGGGCTTGGGTGGGAGGTTCAGATGTTGGGGGTGAGGAGTGAGGGGGAATTGGTGGTGGCGTCGGGGGTGTAGTATGGTATGGTGGATAGATACAGTGTGCTTGCGGGAACATTGTTTTATGGCCCGGTTTGAGCTGCGGATGAGAGGGATTGTGGATTGGGTGTTAATCGAGGTAGCGGTGTGGTAACAAGATTTAGGATAGGTATGATGCGATAATTAGTGGGAGAGTTTGGCCTAGGAAGTACTATATTCAAAGAGTAATACCCACAACAGCTATACCGGAGATTGTACCAGAACGGGAGAATAAAAATCCCCCCCCTATATTCTGCATCCCCAGCATTCATTCACCGGACCTACCAGTCTGAGTGCATAGGAAACTAATCGACAATGCGAAGATGTGTGTGAGTGGAAGTGAGTATAAAGTCCCCCCAACAGCCCCACCATATTCACATTTTCTTCTTCATTCCTCACAGGTCTCTTAACTGAACTACCTGGCTATCGAGAATTACCATTTTGCTTTCTCCCTCCTAGTCAGTCGCCTGATCTCCAAGCAAAGCAAATCGGATCGTTCTCTATAATTCCCCCAAAATGAAGGCCAGTTTCGCCCTCACCCTCATGACCACTCTCTTGGCCAGCGCCCTCGCCGCACCCACCGCGAGCTTGCAAAAGCGCGCCACTACCCTCTTCCCAAACTACCTCATCCCGCTCAAGCAGAGTACTCCCAACACCGCGTACCCGACTCAATACACCGCGACAATCTTCTATAGCAGTGATGACTCCACAGGAAATGAGCAGAGGACGATTGGTAAGCCCCCCTATCCCTATGCCTATCCCCTCCCCCACTCTCCACTGGGACTAATGGGTGTGCAAAAAATACACAATAGTTGGCTTCGATGTCCCCAATAGCAACGAGCACAATTGTACCATCTCGTTCGTCCTCCCGGCACCTATTCCAGGGGGGTATCCGAATGCTGTGAACGGATCTGGGAGACTGGACGTCTACGGATTCAGCGGGCAGGTTATCAATGGTGTGACCAATTGGAACAACCGCCCGCCGAGGTACCCGCCTTTTACTCCGTTTTGGACAATCGTGGTATGGATTTTTTTTTCTTTCTTTTCTTTCCTTCCCCCCCCTTCCCTCTTATCCCTCTGCGGTATAGTAATAGTGTCTAAATTTGGAAACAGCAACCTACGAATTTCGGACCCGCCACTGTTACGAGCGGTCCGTTGCCTTGTAATCATGGGGAGAGAATGGATTTTGAGGTTGTTGCGACTAGGGGTGTTGGTCCGACCTATTTTGATTGGTTTGGTGGGTTGTCTTCCTCTTTTTCTCTCTCTCCTTCCTTTGCTTTAGCCGTGGTGGGAACAACTTCTGACTGGCGAATGGGGCATTGTAGAATTGGCTACTCCCAAGACTGGTATAACGCTCAATATGTGGTAATTTCCGATCTAATGCTAGAAGCAGTTGTGGGGGGTGGCTAAGGAGGATGCATTTCCTGGTGCTCTTTGCGGGGGGGCGATATTTATTTTTTCTTGTTATTGGCCGGGCGGGGGGTGGCAATGGGAGCTTGAGGTTTTGGGTAGGACGATATTGAGCTGGTTGGTTAGTTGGCTTATTGACTGATGACTTAACGAATACACCCTATATTTCTTCGTTAATCTGTGGCTGTTTACCTTGTTGGAATTGCGGTAGTTGGGAGTGAAGTGTAGGATAATAGAGAGATAATCATACTTTATCACTCGCTAAAATGATTTGTAAGTTTTGCCGAGAGGATTGGTGAGTTGGGGATAAAGTAGCCAAGTATAATAGGAGAGGGAAGTGAAACAGGTCCTGGTAAGTTGGTGTAGTGAGACGGCCTGCAAAGGGGCGAACAAAAACAAAAGATCGCGGGGAAAGAAAAAGAGTCGGATCTCCACCTAAAAACAATCCCCAAAAATTGGTGAACAAAGATATCGTAGGAGTCAAGACATCTCCCCGTCCATCCTCCTATACCCTAACTCTTCCAGCATAGAGGTGGGTCTTTCTGCACTTTTCATAGTATCTAGGCGATTAAGCCTAAGGGTATCCCTTCTACCTCCCGCCGTAGGCCAATAGGTTCTACCGGCTTCATAATATCTTCCCTGACTTCGCGGTGGCACTGCCATACCGTGGCTGCTCGTGAGAGTATACTGGTAAGTCAACCCTAAAACCTTCCCATAACCTTCTAGAGTGCGGGGGTGCTTTCTTTGCTCGCTTTGATAGAGAAATACCGGTATCGGCATAGCTCGAATTTCGGGCATTGGAGGTTGTGGTGGAGGGTGAAGTTGCTTAGCTGTATAGTTACTCACCTGAGAATCTGTGTGGTGCCGAGTTACCTGCCGTATGGCTTTAGTAGCCCCGGTAGAAAGCATGACCAGCATGGAAGGTCGGGTGACTTTTGGTGATCTGTGGCTTGCTACCTAACTACGGGAGACATGAACGGCATATAAAGCCCCTACCCAAAAGTCTTGGTGATGGTTGGGAGTCGTTGCTGTGGCAATTGTCATAGAAAAATGATGATAGTGATGAGTTTTGAGTAATGGTAGAACTTTAAATGCTTGTGGGGTCTTCAGTTGGTAATCAGCACATTTCAAATTATTTATGGGATATTACTAAAATAAATTGACTTTAAATCTGAAATTTAGGAAAAAGGAGATCTGGTTTTCAAGGGGATATAAATGGTTGAAGAGTGAGAGTTTTGGTGTGAAATGAAGTAATCACTAAAGACTTTTGGGTAGGGGCTTTATATATTCTATCTTGATGACGCAAGCCATGACGCGGAATGCCAACCTCCACGTCCCCCTACAAATCCGCAATAGTAAGTAGGAAGCTCACACGAAGCTCTCGTCCCTTAACCCAAGGAACCTTTTCCCAACGGTAGTGTTCGCAACGGGGCATCCGTCCGTCTTGAGGCCGGACGAGGACGGACCACTTTCTGTCTTCCCGTCCTGCCCTGTCTTCAAGGCAGTTTGTTCCACGATTCGGAGCAGTGAACGTCGAGCTCCATGGTCCCTGACTCTAGCCCTAGTAATGAGTTACTATTGAACGATCCATCATGTGGGGCAGGAAAAACAAGAAACCCTGTCCTATGGGGGCTGGGAGATTGAAACCCGCAGTCTTCCATAATAGGATGGTTGGGCAAAACAGTCCTGCCACGAGGTGGCAGAATCCGACTCTATGCCACATCCAAGGGCGAATCCGGGATCGGCGGGGCAGCAGAAAGTGATTGACCACAACGGCGTATGATAGGAGGGGAACAAGAGGTGGGTAAATAATTTACTACTCCATGTTCGGATCCCCCCACGAGCACTTGTGGTCCAAATTCGAGCAGTTGCTAGAGGTAAACTTCTTGATCAGCTTCTTGAGCAGAACCTCTACCAAATTCCTAGGTTGACTGATCAATGCCCACCAGCCCCCACTTAATTGTAGAGAGAACACGGGTAATGAGAGTTCGGGCTTGCAGATTTCCCTGATGTAATCTCGTTCTTCCAATAGTATCCAAGCTTTCGGAACCCACTATGTACTCCACCAAACCCGGCAGCGGTCCTAGAGTGATGGGCCGTTGTCACTAGCACTAGATCGCCTCATATCGTAGCACTGTAAGTCCTAATACTCCTGTAGCATTATTGGCGTCTCTATATTTTTTCTTATTAAAAGGGAAAGAATAATTGTTGCGAGGGACACCACCAAGAGCACAATTATTATTGTTATAGTTACTCTTGTCATTACTAGGTGTCATTACTCTTGTACAGTACATACTGCCTCTACGGAGGTACAGCGCCTAAGTTTTGTATGTTCCACAAGCGAGGTTTGCTGCCCTTACCCCCTGTGGAACATGCAAAACTTAGGAGCTGTGTCATACTATACCTCGGTAGGAGAAGACTGATACACTGCTAGAAGTAAATTTTAACATATCTGTAATATATATTGGCTGGCGAATAATGAGGGACAAAAGGCCGACAGCGACGCCAGAATGAGGAGGAAATATGGTCTTATTGAAGGAGAAGAATATAGCAATCATTGAAAGGAATAATAGTATTCATGCTCTGAAATATCATCCCTTCCCGCTAGCACTTTTCCCTCCAACAGGCGCGCCGGAGCTGTTATTTCTCCATCGAAGGCGTTGGCATGGATCTTTGTGCCTTCAAAGTTAAAAAAACAACGTTCCCCCTAGCTGTAACCAATTTAGTGGTGGCCAGGAATAGGACAAGTGCGCTTAAAAAAATTTCTCTCGAGGGGGCTATTTTGGCCCTAATAACAGCGAGGTTCCTATACTCTACTAGTAAGCCCTAAGCACTCATCAAACATTATCTGTGTTTACACTTTCTGACATCTTTACTATGTATACATAGTTGCCCATATATACAAAATGCGCCCTTGTTTAAATTATTCCCATTTCAGGAGCAGATTGTTTAATTATTTGATGGGGCAAAATATAACCACAATACGAACTATTTTATAGGGTCAAGTTTAATGGAGCTGTTGCCAACCTTTTTCAAGACCATGCTGGAAACCTTGGCATGGCTGAAGGGCCTAGGAGCTTGTTTGGGCAATGCTGTTCCGTTCCGTTTTCCCATACAAATGATCGTTTCCCTTGGTTGTTTTGTATTGGGCGGCGGGGCGGAGCGTCCGTATCCAAACAGGCCCCAACCTAGTTCAGGCTGTTTGAGCTCCCGCGTTTGGCAACCCTTGGTTATGTAAGCATCGCCACTGCCACGTTTGACCTTTTCTTCACAACACGACTTGCTGCTCTTCTCTCTTACTCTCTCTCACACTATTTACTCTCTGGTCGTCATCCACAACATAAAATCCCAACTGCAGTACGTGATTTAACAAGCAGGCTTTTCATCATGTCTTATCGTGGAAGCGGTGGAGGAATTACCGGAACAAATAATGTTCCTCTTGGAAACCGGAGAAGATTTGGAGGCGAAGGAAGTACCGGAAGTAATGACTCACCATCACCAGCATCTGGAGGTCCGTCTTCGCGGGAAGAACAAGGAGGAAATGGCCTTGCCGACCTCAAGCGTGGAAGGTCGCCTGTTCGTTGTAAGTTTTTCTCCTTTGCTCCGATTCTTTCGGGTTTCTTTGTGAACGCGGCTCTAAACCCCCATGACCATGCGCAGCCCATCCGGATGGTCCAAAAAAGAGAAAGAAGAAGAATCGCTGGGGCGACCAGACAGACAACAAAGCAGCTGGTCTAATGGGTCTTCCGACCGCTATTTTTGCTACAATGACAAGTGAGCAGTTGGAGGCCTATGCCCTTCATCTGCGTATTGAGGAGATCTCCCAGAAGCTCAGGATCAACGATGTTGTTCCGGCTGATGGTGACCGGTAAGCGATCTCCATTGTCCTATCAGCTATTGATGGTTCTAACCGGGCATTAGTTCGCCGTCTCCACCCCCACAATATGACAACTTTGGTCGTCGTGTCAATACCCGGGAATACCGTTATCGCAAGCGCCTTGAAGATGAACGTCATAAACTAATCGATAAGGCAATGAAGGCCATTCCCAACTATCACCCTCCGAGTGATTATAGGAGACCCACAAAGACACAGGAGAAAATCTATGTACCAGTAAATGATTATCCAGAGATTAACTTTAGTATACTAACTCCCCTCCTAACACTTCTGCTATCCCATAACCATTCCACAAATGAGCTTGGTGGTCTTTTAATCACAAAGTCATCGCCAGCTTCATTGCCTGCTCTATACGAAAAATATGCTTTAACAGTCCTTACGCACGCATAACTTAACAGGGAATCATCTCGCTAACCTCTAGGAATTTCTTCTGTTACTAATAGTTGGACTCTTGATTGGACCTCGTGGCAACACCCTCAAAAAAATGGAGACTGAATCTGGTGCTAAGATTGCTATTCGTGGGAAAGGATCTGTAAAGGAAGGAAAGGGTCGTTCCGATGCTGCCCACACCTCTAACCAAGAAGAAGATCTCCACTGCCTTATCATGGCAGACACTGAAGAGAAGGTTAACAAAGCCAAAAAACTTATCAACACCATCATCGAAACTGTATGTTATCCTTTGATTTCCCATTTGTTGTATTTCTATGCAATAAACCCTTAACATTCTCCTCATTAGGCTGCGTCGATTCCCGAGGGTCAAAATGAGCTCAAGCGCAATCAGCTTCGTGAGCTTGCTGCCCTTAACGGAACCCTCCGTGATGATGAGAATCAGGCTTGTCAAAACTGTGAGTTATTACCTTTTCTAATATTCACAACTTGGTGGGCTAAAGCTTTTGATAGGCGGTCAAATTGGCCATCGCAAGTATGATTGTCCTGAGCAGCGTAACTTTACTGCCAATATTATCTGCAGGGTTTGCGGCAACGCAGGGCATATGGCCAGGGACTGTCCCGATCGCCAGAGAGGCCAGGACTGGCGCAACAATGACAGAGGCGGCCGTGGCGGTGCTGCTGGTGGCTTTGGCAGACCCGGGGCTGCTGGTCTAGGACAAGGAGATGCTGTGGACAGAGAATATGAGGTAGGTTGATCTTTCATGAGACCTATCGGGTTAATTGTACTGATAAACTGCTTTAGCAACTTATGCAAGAGCTCTCTGGGGGTGCTGCCCCTGCCATTGGCGGTGCTGCTCCGCAAGGTCGTATAGAAGCTGGTCCAGGTGGTTCGGACGGTGGCTATGGTGGTCGTGACAGTTATGGAGGAGGGGCATATGGTCGCGACAATCAAAATGACCAGGATCTTGGCCCCGACGGTCGTGCCCTGAAGCCGTGGCAGCGCGGACCTACCGGAGGACCCGCCCCGTGGCAGATGGGCGGACGCGGACGCGGTGGAGCCCCTGGAGACAGCCATACCCCTCCTACAAATGCCCCAACGGGACCAAGTGGCGCACCTTGGCAATCTCAATCCCATGGACCACCCACTGGACCAGCGTCCTCTGCCCCTCCCCCTTGGGCTGGATCACACGGTATCCCACCACCCCCACCTCCTGCGAGCGCCGCCCCTCCGTGGGCTTCTGGTGCTCCCGGGGCTGCTCCAGGCATGAGTTATGGCGCTTCTCCTTACGGTGCTCCTGTAAGTTATTCCCTACCTAATATTATGTGCTACCAGCCCATGCGAATACTCACGTTTCATTAGCCCGGAGGCTACGGTGCTCCTCCGCCGCCCCCGCCTTCGTTCGGCATTCCACCGCCTCCGCCGCCCCCTGGGAACCCACCTCCGCCACCACCATCTTCCTTAGCTCCGCCACCCCC
>QOVD01000232.1:6162-62388 GCA_003521225.1 Tuber microsphaerosporum | reverse complement strand
GCCACTGCAAGCTCGCCCGTATGATATAATAATACCGAGTTCACCCATCAACATTCCTAAACTAATCCAACCTAACTCGCCCTACCCCTCTAAGCCCCGCACAGTACAAACACCACATATCATACACAACTCAACTTAACCGCCGAGGATTCGTGATGGCATGACACACGCCAGCTATCGTGTGCCCCGGTATTTTCCTTCCAGAATTAGAATTGTGATGATGATGATATAATAGATCGGATACCGTAGGTGCAGGGCGGGTAGGATAGTGCAATAGTATAATAGGTGCTATGATGATGAGAGTGCTATTGTTTTACTTGTATTTGCATGGAAACCCCATGTATAGAATATGATGACTCCGTTACAATGTTGCTTGCAAGACACCGGGTGAAGGATGGATTAAGTGTGAGGATGCTATACATACTATAAAATCGATACATTATCATAATTTTGATAGAGTACCGTATTCTCCAGACAATCCTATTTATCTTCTCTTAACTAAACTAACTTATCCATCCATCCAGCACTCCTTCATTCCTCAAGTCAACCCCACAGACAGACAGGCAAGCAAGCAAGCACAATAGTAAAACCATAATTTATAAATTATCGTATCATACCATTAAAAGCTACATGATAGCGTAAATCATAAACCACGCCAGTGAACCAACCAAATCAAACCAACTAACGCCGTTTCCCCCACTCCAAAAAGAGAAAGAAAGAAAAAATAAATAAAAAAAGAGCCAAAACTAAAATAGGTACAAGAAACAAAGATGTGATAAGTACGTAAAGGTGGAAAATGTATAGTGAATGCAGCACGGCATTTGGTATTGTGGCGCCGATATTAATTCGTAGAACCCCCTGCCCGCTATGCCTATGAGGGGGGTATCAATTCCCGGTCCAGGGAAATTTGTGGATGGTCGACATACCGGCACAAATTTTCAGTGGGCCCGCCACCAGTGGAGGTATTATACGTTGGCAGGCATAATAGGAAAGTAGGGACTCAAGAGTCAACCTTGAAGGCCATGGCGAGCACAGCTCGATGGCAAGAACCCATTCCACCACAGCGTCAGCGTCAGCCCTCGACCGAACACGCTGTACCGTACCAGGAAAAAATACAGCTGACCTGGGAAAAAAATCAACATCCCTTCTAAAGGCGAAAAAGTGCGGTGGCTATAAAGTACAAACCTGCAGCGAAGAAAAAAACCGCCATCGAGTGAGGCAGTGCACCCCTACGTCCCACCAATAACTCTAATCCTTGGCTTCGACTTCGGCTTCGTCGCAACCTGCGCTAAGCTAACCCTAGCACTATCCGCACTGATCAGGCTGACACCACTATTCTGGCTCTGTACCGACAATCGTTTCCGTCTATCCCCCGGGCTATTATGTGGAGAGTTCTTCGCGAGCTCTTGTTCAAAGTTTGTGACAGTAGCTTCTGTCCCCGCAGGGCTAGGCTGTTCAGAGCACGGAGTGAATGGTATCGTAGTAGCCGGACTAGCACAAATTACCGGCGATGCATCGTAGGTTCCCCAGTTAATAGTTGAAGGAGGAAGGGTTAGGGTTAGGGTTGGTGGAGTAGTGCGCGGTGGATCATCAGATGCCTCCCCCTCCCGTGAGATTATACATGCGACCTCAGGTGGCGGCGAGGGGAAGAGGTATGAAGGCCTTCTAACGAATTGTAGAACGCGGGCCGCTCGGGATAGTTCGCCAACCTCAGATGATGCATCGTGAGTTTCCGTATCCGCATGATGAGGGTTGTTGGGGGCATCAGGCTCGGGCTCCATAGGCCCCTTCTCCCCATTCCCTCCAAAGGCCGACGGAGAAGCCAAGGGCGATTTCGTTAGATCTCCTGCAGGGCTGGCGGAAAATCCCAAGTTGCTTTCGATATCCCCAGCTTTATTGTAGCTCTTGTAACGTTCATGTCGTCTTCCAGTGGCATCTCCAATCCTTGGCCATTTTCCGAATGGCCAGTACCTCCAACAGTAGTAGGCCCCAAGTATCACCAGTAAACTTAAAGCAGCAGTAAAAATGCCAAAGATTACTTTAATATGCTTTGGTGAATGAGCAATGTCCCGTGCAGATAGTAGAGCCATTCGATCAGGGTTCAGTGGATCCGAGCAGTGGTCGTCCGGTAGTGCAAGGGCAACCAAAGGATTTCAACAGTTCAAAATGGTGAAGGGGAGAAAACTCCTTCTCACGATCAGTGTGCTGCTGTGTGAACGCTTTTCTCCTAAAATTGACGTATCGGGCGACACGATAAAAGCTGATTAGCGGTTGCAGCTGTGATTCCGGTTCCGTGGCAGCAATGGACCCAGAATCCTTGGGAGGGCGCGTGGCTGCCTTGTACTGGATGTTGAATCATATCCTCCATGTCAACGGGAAGTTCAATCACTTTTATTAACTAAATAACAAAAGCATCGCAGGGTTTAGCAGCTTAGTCTCAGGCTGAAGCTGTCTTTCCGGGCTAAATCATCGATCTCTTCTAGCTTAGCAGATACCAAAACGAGCATCATACATTCCCACTTGCGCACCCAGAGCCTTGCTGGAGTCGGGGACCAGTAATAGCCCTTTACCGTCTCACAACCTCGTCGCACCCTGGGCAACTCTCAGCAGCAAAGAGGCAAAAGAAAAAGAGCTGCCCTATCGAACCTATCAAAACTCGTTACCAAACAGATCGCCAAATATCCCCCAATCGAAGAACCCCACATCACGTGATGCACCCAACTCTGAGGAAAGAGCTGTTTCACCAAACCTCCAATAGATTTACTCCCTTACGGAACACAACGTGACAATACCCCCGCTCTCATATCATATTATTAACCTAGGACGCCACAGTCAGCAGACATCAACATCATCACTGTAAGAATAGAAGTGCATATACAGGTCAGGTTGGAAACAGGGAAGCGTACCTGTGAATAGAACAATCTCTGCACTTGTCTAGTTGATTGTTCTTCGGATCTCCACCTTCACGCATTGGTTGCTCATGCGACTGGTCACCTGGCAAAATCGGGAATCACGCACCTGCCCGGGAGGAAAGAAAAAAACAAGGTACCCCGAGTGACCCATAATGATCAAACGCCGGCTATTATATGTTTTCAGTGCAAGTAATTCAGACATCAGCACTGGCGCGCCTTTGCCAAGAAGACCTCCGTGAGCCGAATATTTAGTGGCTCCAACAAAATATCGCCCAGCGGAGGCCTTCTTGGCAACAACGCGCCTAAGTCCTAACAACAGATCAATGGAAGGGTTCGAGAAAGAAAGAAGCGAGGGTAGAATGCCACTTTTCACTCGAATGAGTACACGGCATATTTGTCAGTGAGTTGGCGGACTTTTCAACTTTATATCGCTTCTCGGAACTTACTCCTGCAGCTGCCAGCTATGGCATCCTGTAGGAAATTTAAGGATTGGTGTTTGGGCCTGAAGATCCTGGGGGTCTCAAATCTCGGGCTAAACGGTGGTGAAGGATAGAAAGAAGGGGAGCAGGAATGATTCGTGCTTCGGTTAAGGGGACAACGATGCCAGTATCATACGGAGTAATACGTCAGGGGAAACTACTATGGTGAACAGGCGAACCTGTAATAATTCACAAGGTGCTCTGGAGCCAGAAAGTTAGCGTGCAAGAGATAACCCTGGGCGAGACCTGAAAGCATAATCATGACTTGTATGATACCTACCAAGACATGCACGAAGAAGCAGCTAACTAACCTTGCAGAATTGGCATCAAACCCAACCCAAGCTCAAGCTCACGTCTACTCGAGTATGACACTTGTAGCATTATTTGTAGGAGTTGTGTGAGGATATGGGGGCCGGCGATTTTTCGGTTGGGTATGTTCCATTTAACCTTTACTCAAGTAATCTTCAAATTCCAAAAGGCCATAATTCAAAGTTCAATCGAAACTTGCGTCCGATGAATCCGGCCACCATAGATATACAAGAACATTGACTTAATCCACAGCCCCATTACCCCCTCCTCAAGCCACCAATATCCAAAGAAAGACCAAAAAAAACCCCCCCAATCCCACTAATATCCAATTTCAAAAATCAAAGCATCAAAGAACTCCATAAGAAACATATAAGCTCTTATCCAACCTAGAAAAGCACAACCCACACTATCTCTGTTGCCCCGCATCCATTTCGACAAGTGGTCCCGGCGTCCCATTTCTCGAAGGGCCATATTGCGGTTGCTGTTGATGTTGTTGAGGCGGCAAGAACTGCGTATCCCCACTCATCTCCTGAGCAGATGGTTGTGGCGGCGGAGAAATCGGCCCTTGATACCCGGTGCCCTGCACAGGATAAACAGCGTTCCCTGGAGGCACCTGCTGTTGCGGTACAATTCCCGCCCCACCAACCTCTGCTGGAAGCGGTTGATGCTGGAACTGGTGCATTTGTGGAGGCTTTATATCGACCTGAGCGGCCTGGGCAGGATACGCCGGCTGCGGCTGCGGCTGTGGATATTGTTGGAGCGGTGGAGTTGGATTGCGCTTCTTCCGACAGCAGTACCAGACTATGGCCCCCACGATAGCCACACCTACTACTGACCCCACAACTATCCCGGCTATCATGCCTGTGTTGGACTTCTTAGTGGTGCCGGTGCCACCCGAGCTGGAGCTGCTGCCAGAGCCGGAATTGGAGCTGCCAGAGCCGGAATTGGAGCTACCAGAGCCGGAATTGGAGCCCGACGAGCCGGCCCCAGCAGTACTAACAGGTGGGTTATATCCCCCGGTAGGGCTACCCCCACCCGCTAAATTCGTGAAAAGATCCATATATGAAGAGAGAATACTGGAGTACACCCCACCATAATTGTTCGAATTCCCCCCATACCCCCCATAAATCGCCGTCAATGATGATAAGATTGACGAATAATCAACCACACTTCTATAATTCAGTCAATAATCATTACCCGAATGTCAAAAAAGGAATATACGAGGAATTACGGATATCGACAACTATCTGCTCCGGCAGAATTCTTATAACACTCTTGGCCAAGATAACAGCAACTCCCACTATCGCAAGTAACATAATAAGCGCCACAGACCAGCCGCTTCGTCAACTCCGAATCATCCCTAGGGACCATGGCAGGATTCGAGCCCCCACGACGAAGTAATTCGACCACGGGTGGCATCGTCGGAGCCGGAGTGATCTCCGCTACCGGCCGGACTGGCGATGGGTTTGTAGCCGTTGGCTCGGCACTCTGTGGTACACCTTGGGCCGGGTTGCACAAGAGTAAGGCAGAAAGGAGTAGTGGTGTAAACATGATTTCCCTCCAAGACGCGCGCCGTAGAGCAGACAATCGTATTAGCGTACTTGTAAAATGTAGATTTCTCGACTGGTCGGTCCCTTCTGGTGTTTTACAGAAGAGAAAAAGGAGAAGAGAGAGAGGCAGAGTACCAGTGAAGCGGCAAGAGTCAAAAGGAGATGTGAAACATTCACTCTTTTTCCCCCTTTTACTCCCCACAAGTTTTTATGGTTTTCAGCCTTCGCTCTCATTAAGCATAACTTATTGCCTGGTCCAAGTTTCGAGCGCCCATTCATTTTGACCCATCAACCTCCCGCATCCTGCGCCACATCTACACAGGACCAATCCACGCTCGCTTGGGAAGCCGGGTGTGTAACATTAGGTCCAGTATCTATTCCAAAGAGCGAGAAATTTGGCGAGAAAGTGATAAATCTGGCTTTATGTGACCTATCCTCACCCGACTGTGCTTAGCGAAGAGAATCAGCAGCCTTTGGGAAAAAGCGCCGGTACTTGCCGTATTTTTTTCTGTTATCTGGAAATCCGCCAAGACCGGGCGTTGCTTAAGGTTGGACGGTGCATGGAGTCAGAAATGGGCCCTTTCAACACACCCACTTAACATGGTAACGAGCGAGTGATTTTAAGTGTCTGCAACAGTGCGGCTGAGTGTGTCGTAATCACTCATTTACTCGAGTACAAGGGTTGGGATGGTCAGAAAAAAGCCACGCACCTAGAGTTAGATTGATAGACACCTAAAACCAGCCAGTGGTTACCATGTTAAATAGGTGTATTGAAAGGGGCGATTTCTGACTCCATGCACCGTCCAACCTTAAGCAATTCAAGTGCACTCAGAGCATACAGGATACCAGTGCGATACTGGCACATATGGCCTCAAAAGAATGCATAGCGATAAAAGAGAATCCACAATTCATGACACCAGTAGATTGTCAGCCCTCTAGGACAAATTACCAGCCGAGTTCTCCACATAAGTTACGTCTATGTTATGGCTTGGACAAGCCAAATCAAGCATTTTTCGTACAGTGCGCCACGGAAACGATTAAAAATATACACCCGAGCACAACAGTAGCAAGCACGAGGAGCTAAGTAAATCCTACGAATATCCACCTAAAAGCCAGAAAATAAAAATGTCTAGAGCATAATACAAAATTTTGAAATTGATTATACAAGTGCTACAATACTTTATGCAGCTTTCCTTGTGAAATAAGTTGTCAATCTAGCCATTCCCCTCGTGTCGACCTTTTGTAGCTCCTTAGTAGCACGGCTAACACTCTTCTTCTTCTTTTCTGCCTCTTCTGCTTCCTTCTTCTTACGTTTTCGATCGACAACCCCTTCTTCATCTTGATAGCTTCGTTTGAGTGTAAAGTCGTCTGAACGCATTGCCGTTGCCTCTTGACGACTTTTGACCAATTCCGAGAGGTAACTGTCCAAAGGCGTGAAATCATGCGACTTCTGCAGACGATCAGAGAGTACTTCTGCAATGGAGATGGATAGATAGTTATTTGATATGAACTCGCTTGCGACTCGTATACGTAGGAGATCCGTAACCTCTTGCGAAGCCTCTGAGAGCCGGGGTCTCGCGGCCTGTGAATCGGGAGGGGTAAAGAGAGCTCCTGCTCCCTCCGCAGCAGCCCCCCCTCTCTCTCCGTCGTTATCCTCTTTTTTCTTGATACTTCTAACTTCCAATTCCTTCACACTCTCAGCACCCTTCTTCTGCTCGGCCTCCTCAGCCATAATCTCAGCCATCGGCCTAGTCAAAGGCTTCTGAACAAACTCCTCCTCCATGGTGGCAGGCAATCCCCCTTTCGCCATCCGGATACATTTCCCATCCAAAACCCTCATGAGCTTCTCCCGCGATGGTTTGTAAGCCCTCTCATCTCCAACATCCACACTCTCACAAACCGCCGCAAGTCTCTTCTCTGTAACCTGCGAGCTAACGACCAACCCCCAATCCCCCTCTTCTTCTTTGGTAATCTCCTCAAATAGATCTTCCATCGGAAGAAACCTGTTAATCGCATCAGCTGCGTTGGTGGGGAATAACCGAGGCAAAAGCACGAATAGTGGATCCATAGGTGTGCAGATGTACATGCTGCCATCTTGTAGTATCTGACCATTTCCGAGCCATTTAGGTGGAGTAGATGGCTCAGACGGGGGGGTGAGGAGCCATGAGCGAGGTGTTGAGGTGGGTGCAGCGAGCTTAGTGATTTCGTGCAGGCCCTGGGTCGGGTGGACCAAGTAACGGGTTGGCACGAGAGTGCGTGGGTGGGGGAGAGTTATTATTTTTAGGTCGGTAGAGGGGAGAGTCGAAGGCAGGAGAACGATATGCGGTGGTTTTGTTGTAGACATCGCGGGATTTTTGAATTGAGTTCGAAGCCCGGGTGTATTCCCGGGAAGGCCTAGCTAGATCAAGGGAGAACGCGTGGTGAAAGCAGTTGTCGCGTCGCGGCAATCACAAGATTCACCACAGGTCACTCGAAAGTTTGGTTAAACCAAGATCTTGGCGTGAACCTTGCCCTTTACCATTACGCCCAACCCGAACCATGACAACTATCAACCTCAAGTTCTACCAGTATAATAGATTGAGAACACAGAGGAGAGGTCCTAACCCCGATAGATCTGTAACTCACGTTAGGTTCTTAGTTTATTTGAGCATACAAGAATGAGAGGCCATAAGATACTAAGTTAGCCAATTTCAAAAGTACCCGGAAATAGTGCTGGGATTAGTGAAAAGGTAGCGAAGGGAATAAGATTACACTCTCGTGTAAGCACCTTTTTTCTGGGCAACAGGGAAAGACAGCGTCTCGGCGCTTGGTAGATCACGGTATCGATAATGTATCTCTGTCACACAACCATCACAGGGTAGTTATTGAGTTGGGTTGCATGAGAATAACTGCATAGTTTGATGGTCGTACAGGTACAGTCGCATTCGCGAAATTCTCATCCATCCCGAGTGCTACGAGCAATTGGAAACGCTTCGTTAACCCTCTCCTTCAATTATTCGGTGCAATAAATTGTGGTAAGGGTTTACAGTGTCCCTAGAGGCATATCCGAAAAACAGTTATCAAAAGGGCTCTTGCTGTCCTGTTGTTGTAAATAGGTATTGCTCTTGAGGTACAATGAAGGGTACGAGAACTTTACGAATGCGGGTGCAGGTGTAGCGATTTCTGAGAGCCCACAAGTCCTAGGTCCGGGGCGTCCTATCCCTCTTTACGAGCGGTGGGGCATATTCGTGGTTTAGGGTCTGGTTTGACTGTAGTATGGGTGCTATGATGGGATAGGTTGCTATGCAGTGGCAGGGATTTGGGCAATGGTGTTGAAGTTGAAACCGCGATATCGGTAGTAGGGTGAACAAAGAGATCTCCAAGGAGGGTGGTGTCAGCAATTTGGATTCTATAGGCGCTGCGTCTTATCGGATATGAGATCTTTGGAAATTTTAGAAGCGAGTTCGGCTTTCTTCTTTGTGGCAAGCGTGCCCCTCTCCCTATTTCCAAGCACCAAGTGCAAGCTCGGAGTTCCTGTTTGACATCCCGTGAGGGGGCTCCCCAAATCTTCCGCCCCCGAGGCCAGGGCAAAGCCCTTTGCCCCTAGCGTCGGACTGCCATTTCTCCCACAAACTGCCCACAACGGCCCCCATTTCTCAAGATTGGTAAGCAACCTACGCCAAGCCCTTGATTTGAAATACACCAAAATTTCTCTTGTCACTAAAATTCCCCCTTGTCCATCGCCGTTATTATCACCAACTTTACGCCTTTCCACTCATCCACACAGAAAATCAGAAAAGATGGCCCGCAGACCCGCTCGCTGCTACCGCTACTGCAAGAGTAAGTTTGATAATTTTCTTGAGGGTTTGCTTCTTGGGGGGGGCATGTCGGATGAGTGACATTTGAGTGGCGGTGGTTGGGGTGGGATGAGAAGATTCGCTCTCTTTTGTTCTCCTGCTACACGGTGGCTATCATGGGGGTTTGGAAGGATTTTGGGGATAGGTTGTGGATGCTAATGGGTTTTATCTTCCAGATAAGCCCTACCCCAAGTCACGCTTCAACCGTGGTGTTCCCGACCCCAAGATTCGTATCTTCGATTTGGGACGCAAGCGTGCTGGTGTTGACGAGTTCCCACTTTGCGTTCACTTGGTTTCTAACGAGTACGAACAACTTTCTTCTGAGGTATGAGCTGTTCCTCGTCGATAGGAGTTAGGGCGTGTGGTGGGGTATTTGGTGAAAGCTGGTGGGACGAGATGCTGATTTTGGACTACGAATTAGGCCCTCGAAGCTGCCCGTATTTGTGCCAACAAGTATCTTGTCAAGATTGCCGGAAAGGATGGTTTTCACATGAGAGTGCGGTATGTATCTCATATTTTGTTCGCTTTGTGGATTATGCTGATCCACAACTAAAGTGCTCACCCCTTCCACGTCATTCGTATCAACAAAATGTTGTCTTGCGCTGGAGCCGATAGGTTGCAAACTGGTATGCGTGGCGCCTGGGGTAAGCCTAACGGTACCGTTGCCCGTGTCAACATTGGTCAGATCATTCTGTCCGTGAGGACACGTGATACACACCGTGCGACTGCTATCGAGGCTCTAAGGAGATCTCAATATAAGTATGTCATCCAACCTACTCAGGCTTTGTTTGTATGTACAATGTTAATATACCTTTAGGTTCCCCGGCCGCCAAAAGATTATCGTCTCCAAGAACTGGGGCTTTACTCCTCTTCGTCGCGACGAGTATCGCGAGAAACGCCGGGCTGGTGAGGTCAAGGTTGACGGAGCATACGTTCAGTTCTTGAGACCTCATGGCCAGTTGGAGGACAACATACGCAGGTTCCCTGAGGCGTTTGCTGCTTAGATTCGTTGATAATTAGGTCGGGGTGGTGGTGCAAGTCTTTTGTATGTGGCATAAAAGTGTTCATGGCAAATACACGGAACTCGAGATGAAATGACGAGGGGGTGAATTGTAGAGTTAGTTGATTGATTGTGCGGCACTATAGCGCCACTGGGTAGAGTGGCCGTGAAATTTGCACATGGCACTGATAGCTCTATAAAGACATAAGGGACCACCTAAAAATGCGTGCCAAACACCAATGCCAACCCAAATATGAAAGTAGAGATCCTAAGGCTACTTATCTGTCTCCTCCGCATTCCCCCCTTCTAACTCTCCCATAAACCCCTCCAGCCAAGTCCCCCCAACCTTCCCCCTGCGCTTCTTCCTGACTTCCTCCTTCCGCCTCTCTAAATCTTCCTTCCTCTTCCTCTTCTTTTCAGCCATTCTCTCCCTCTCCCTCTCTGTTCGCCTCCTCTCCTCCTCCAGCTCCTGGAACTCCCTCTTCCTCTCCTCCTCATCCTTGCTAAACCGATAAAACCCAACACCCTTTGTGCGCACCTCCCTGTCGGCATCATAGTGCACTTGCTCAACTCCCTCCTTCTCAACAGGCATTGCCGCGGCGAGCATATCTGCCGTAGGAACCGAGGAGAAATTCGCTGTCCGGAAAGCCCCGGTCTGTATCCTTGGTCCATAGGAGACCGATTCCGGAGGCGGCTGTGCGGCGAGGTGGTGGTGGCCTTGGGGGGGGGGGGTTTGCTGGTCTTGCGCTTCTTGTTTGGTGCGGGCTTCGCGGCGGAGTATGCGGGCGAGGGCTTTTTTAGAGACCTTTCGAGTGCGACCTAAGTCGTCTGTGTGCTCTACCATTTCCCCTCCTTCATCCCCCTCCTCCTCCTCGTCATCGTCGGAGGCGGAAGAGTGAAACTCAGGCTCACCCTCTTCAACCCACTTTCTATCAAAATCTACCAATGCATCCTCTTCCTCCCCGTCCCCTCCACTACCCTTCCGCAGCCGCTCGTAAACCCCCGCCTTAGCAATCAATTTCTTGCGGCTTCGGGCCAATTCCCACTCGTCCACATCGCCGCCTATGTCTCGACTCGTCGTCCTGCCGGCTTCGTCCCTCGCTGCGCGCGCTGCAACGCCCCGGTTCGAGAGCGGCTTTTGCGATGGCTTTGTACGGGACTGGCGTGGGCGGGTTCGTGCTAAGGAGAGTTCGGTTGCTAGCGCGTGGATGGAGGATTGGGAGAGGGGGATTGGGTTCGGTTTTGATTTTGGGCGTGGGACGCCGTAGAGGGACATTTTTTGTTTTTATTTTTCTTCTTCCGTTGGTTTTGGTAGTGTGGTGTGAGTTGGGTTGGGGTTGGGAGAATGGTGGTGGTGGTTGTGGGGGATCAGTCTGCCAGCGGCCTGGCACTGTATGGATGGTGGTGGATTTAAGCTCTGAGTGTCGGAAGTGTGGCAGTGGCGCCGGAGGTGGAACGTGTGGCTGGAATGATGGAGGGAATGTGTATATGTGGCGGAGTATTACGTCATAGGGTCTTCTCGACCACTCAGTGAGCCGTGTTTGCTTCAGCGCTACTGCGTCAAGAATTGGATGGACTTTCTTTCGCCAAGAGTCAGTATACAGTAGATGGCCTACGATATTCGGCTGCACAATTCGCTTTACACACATAATTTTGACACACCAGGCCAGAGTTTGGTTGACTCTTTTCTTTTTCTTTTCGCAATGATACCTATCCCATTCCGCTTTCTATGCGAAAAAGTGTCTACCGATACCCTGCTGTATCCAAATCCCTCCTACAAAACGAGCCACATGTGGCGCATAACCTAAATCTCTGCCCATCAACCCTCCATCCTCGTTCATCCACTTCACACATCCACCCATAATATGATGTATACCGAACCCTTCATAACCCTTCTGAAATCCTTCACCCAAAATGAAGTCATCAAACAAAAAGAAACTCCTCCCTATAGTAGTCCTGCGAAATAACCTTGCAGCCCTCCTGCCCCAGCCCCCAAGACACCCCTTTCTAGCCCTTCCTTCCCAAAACCACTCCAAAATATCCCACCCTGTCATGCTCCCACCATTGGTCTGTACATACCACCGGCAACCCCATGCCGTATCGTTCACAAAACCACCGCTATTGGGGGAATCCAGCCATGCTTGGTACGCGAATAAGCCCAATGTAGAAAGAAGAAACAAAGGAACAAGAGAAAACCCCCTCTGAAACCTCCTTCCGCCGGATGATCTCCCTTCGTCTGTTCCCGGGCCTCACACATTTGATACAAATGCAGAAACCTTCGTACTGGCACAGTGCAAGGATTTAACGATAGATAGATAGGAAGGGCCACAAGTCTTGGCTATAACATGACCAATGATTCTTTGGAGAGGATCTGGAGACTTTGGGTAGGTTGTTTTGTCACTCACTCGTTCTCCGCACTTGGATGGGTTAGCCAAGCTGTTCGTTCGGGCGCTTGCAAAACCGACGGGGGGGTTGAGCAACTTAAACAAACCTCCCCACGCCACACTTGCGCTATAAGGACTTGGATAAACGGGCCCCGTGCTAGGACGTTGGAGTTGCCTCTCCTAGTGGGGTCTGTTATTTTTGTCCTGGAAAGCTGATTTTTTGGTGTGCTTTTCACCTAGTCTTTAGGAGGAAATCTTGGACTGCCTGGTCCGTGGTTCGTTTATTCGGGTCTTCACACACTATCACTCACTCACTGACCACACCTAAAACTCAAACCAACCAACCCAACCCAAACTCAACCGCTACCAATATGATACAAATCCTACACCCCACCACCCGGACAGATAATCGTGCCGCGTGGCACGTGCGCCACACACTGCCTCATTCCCAGGAAAACATCAAAACGCCTATTCATACATCCACACCATAGCCAAATAAAACAAATAACATAAAAAAGAGCAACAAAGAAAGAACCATAGTTACAGTAACTACCACCACCGTCCCCATGTTATAATAGCACACGCTATGATACGAGAATTAATGGTATCATGCTTTTTGCAGGAAGCCTGAAACAAGTACAAGTGTGTAAAAAAGAGGATAAATACGGTATCACAAATAAAACAATGATAATCGAAATAACAATGAAGCAGTGACGTTAGAAAAGAAGAAAAGAAGAAAAATAAATAAATAGAGAAATAAGCAATTAAGTAAAGTTTTTAAGAAGGGAAGAGAGAGAAAGAAAGAAAAGAGGATTTTATATAAAACTAATGAATCAATTACTCAACTAATAACTTGGTCAGAGCCCAACGCCTGTGGCATCCCTGAAGCAGCAACATCGGCGTACTCTGCCACGGCGGTGCGCACAACTTCCGAAGCGCCACCGGCCGAAGAGGGGGAGGGCGATAAAGAGGCAGCGATAGCAGTCACGAAACGCCACGAGTATAAAAGCGTGTTTAAGATAGCAGCCTTGCAGGATCTAATGATCACGAGGGAGAATGTGGAGGTGAGGTCCATGATCGCGATGCTTCCGTGCTGGATCAGCCACGCGCTGCTGCTAAATATGAATCTCGCCAGCCTGAGAATTGTGTGGGAGAAGAGTGCTCCAAATTCTGGGGGTGGTTTACGTTCGATGGCAACGAACGAATATGATGGGGGCATGGAATGGAGGCTAGTAAAGATTCAGGATTAGTTTCTGTCTGTTGGGTATGTTGTGTTATAACAGTGAATAATCGGGGTGAAGGTTGAAAACTCACAACACTGCTAATTCGAGGAGATACCAGACGATCACAACTAAAAAAGCTATGAACCCCCATTTCACCAGCCATTTGCTCCAAGGAAGTGGAGTGCCGAGAAGAGCCATCTTCTGCCTCATTCTGCGCTCTAGTATCAGACGTTGTTTTTGTTCCTCCTTGCGAAGTCTCCTCATATATTCTTTTCTCTGGGCAGAGTCGTCCCAGCATTCACTAAGATCCCCGCTCGATTCGGTCCCATCCAAGTGGCTCTCCAGTACCTCGAGACCCCTATTAGCTGACCGTACCTCCAACTGGAGCGTTCGGAGACGGTTCGTCAATTTCTCCCGCAGTGCACGTTCTTGCTCCCACAGTTGGTCACCAGCCTCGGCTTCAGCTCGTGGCCTGACTTTTAGTTTTTGCGCTGCCGGTGGCTTATACGTCGGTAGACGGGCGAGTAAGAGTGCTGTGTCATCCTCCTCATCATCCACCGGGGAAAAAAGCGCAGAAAAATCTTGGTCGTTGTCCATAAGGTATTGGAGAGAATCAACGTCAGAGTCTTCTTCCTCTAAAGGGGACTTTCTCGCTGGTTTGATATCTTGCAAACCTCGGGGAATCGTCGTATTTTTCTTTCGAGTATCCCTACGCTTGGATGGGGACGGAGTAGGTGTGTATCTAGAAGTTTGCACATTACCTGCTCTCGAGGCTGGTGCAAGTTCTGGGTAATCATCCTCCGAAGGGCGCCTCAAGAAGCTTTGAGGGGATGATTCTTGTGCATGTGCCTCAAAGCTTAGATCCTTATAATTGCTTGCGTTTAATGTCGACTCATTAGTGCTCGATGCTCCAGAATTTCGTTGCCTATCACGTGCTAGTTTTCGGGATGGAAAATCGGCCCCAGGTTCCGAGTCGTCGGTCCTCCAATCGCTTGCGCTCGAGCTCCGGCTGGTGCGTGACTCCTTTCGCACCGCCCCAAGGGTTTCCACTAGGATGGGCTGCTCGGGATTCGCATCGGTCACTAAAGCCTCACTCGGGGCAACCTCTAGTGGGCTCTCCGCTTCCATAGCTGAAGTCGTAGAGGCCGATCGAGAGGTAGGTTTGCCTCTGGTAGTAGTTCCTCTAACTGATGCGGCACTCGAGGATCTGTTCCGCTCATCCCTGGCTTTCCCAACACCTCGCTCGCTAGAGAACGTACGACCGATAGAGGATGTAGTAGCATTTCTCTTGTGTGACGGTTTTTGGGATTGCTGTTTAGCAGCAATTGGTGAGATATCGGGTTTAGAAATGTGTCCCTTGTCCCTCCGAGATAGCTGTTGATCGGGGCTCGGACTGGAAAGAGTCGAGGCAGCTTGTCGCGGGGCTTTAGAATCTTTGGGCAAAGAATTGGCCCGCGGAGAACTACGCAAAGCGGATATGGTGCCCGCTGCTGTACCGACTGATGATCCATGTCTAGAAGCGTTTGATGGTGAACCTAAATGCTGTTTCCCATGATTATCGCTATGCTCTTGGGCAGACCTCGCCTTCTCATCCATTCGAATTGTTGTATTGCGGAAAGGCATCACCTGGCTGCTAGCCGTAGATGCTGATATAGGCCTGTTGCCTGATATCGAGTCCCCATTTCCTTCCGTAGATCTCACCTTTTCCCTAGATCCTTCCATGGTGGGCTGTGAGAATTTGCCATCCCCATGGTTGTCATGATTGCCAAAGCCCATGCCCATTGAAGCACTGGATTTATGCCCCAATTGTGACCGCTCTGGCCTGTTTCCGAAGGTCTTACTACTCATAGTCCCCTGTACACCGATTTCTCCACCATCCTCAGTTTTTCGGATTGGATCTGAGTAGGTACTGACAAGACTCCTGGATCTATCTCTCGAAGTGCGTACATTGCCTCCATACTCTTCGGGGGTCGAGGACGTCATGATTGTATCCTCCCGGAAGCTTTGTGATGTGAATTTCTGGGGTGTAGAATTGATTGATTGGTAGGGAGCAGCGTGCGTCTTCGGTACTGGATCGTCCAAATCGTTACGCTGTACCGCTTCCTGGTCGCGCAGGGCTTGTTCTGTAAGACGCCCTGTATAGCCCCCCCCCAAATCTTTACTTTGCGAAGATGACCGAGGATACGTTGATTGGCGGCACGGGGGAGGAATGAAAGGGCGACGGCTGTTTTCCGGCGAACAAAGACGGGGGACGCGCGGTTGGCCACCCGAGTTAACGGAAGCAACACTTGCAGAGTCAACAGATAGAGTGTCGAAACCACCCGGTTGTGTGTTTGAAGAATCTGGTAAACTGCTCGGCTTTTTCGGTGGATGATGTGACGGCGGGGGTGATGGGGAGAGAGCTGACAGGCTCGGGGAGTCGGGGCCGGATGTTTTGTGTACGTGGTGCAGGAGATCTCTTGAATCCGAGGCGGCCCTTGAATGACCATTTGCCCTATTCCCTGAAATAGAAGCACCAGAAATATTGCGTGCAGAAAGTGCAGTGGCGGCGCTTGAGCTTGTGCGCCTACCTGGTTTGCTGCCGGGACTCGTGGTATGAAGCATCTATTTTGCGTGTGTGTGTGGGTGATGCTTCTGGTGTAGCTATTGTTGTTGCTGCTGCTGTGTGGCTGTAGGCTCTGTGTGTGCGATTACTGCGATCCCATACAGTATGGTACAGTTGGGGTACTGGTGCCTGGTCTGTACGAGAGCCAATGTGGGCACTGTAGGGGATAATATGAAAAGAGAAAGGTAGATGCCGGTACAAGTGAGGACTCGGTGCGTTGTGTACACCACCCAAGCGCTCATAACTGCATGTCCTGGGTATATGTAAGCACGGGTACTCGAGCAGGGCATGTCGCATATCACACCGGGAGGCTGCTCGTGACGGTGTCCTTCACCGTCAAAGTCGACGAATGAAAACGGTCGCTACGGACAGCTCGCTAGACTATTGTTGGTTAGTCGAATTGGACGGAATCATCACTCGGTGAACGCCCTCCAATTCGAGGAAAACAATGGAATTGATGAGCTTTGTTTTCTTTCTTTCTTCCCCCTTTCCTAATGAGACATCACGAGCACCGGTGGCGTGTGGTAGCCCACCTACCGGCGGTAGGAACAATTGAATAATGAGGTTTTAGTGGATTGCCAATAATCCAGCAGCTCATATTGCTCTCAGCGAGAAAAGTACTGCCAAGCAAGTAGGGCAATTTTATATGCTACGGGAAACACAACAGCGTTACTGTGCTGTACTGTACTGTACGTACAGTGCTGTACGAGCGCAGCATGGTGCTGGCTGGTGCCGGTATTGTACCGTACAGTACTCGTACATCCAGCGACTGTCGCACCGGTCTCATACTAAACAAGCCAATCGCTACCGTGCACTACAGCTTACCCGACCAGCTACCGTATTCGTAATTTTGCCCTTGATCCATCGCGTCCCCCCTGAGCACCGTATGTAGTGGTATGTAGGGTACGGCACAACATGTCCTCGAGATTGGCAGAGTCGAGGGTCGAGTGATAGTCTACCACCATGACACCTCTGAAAGGCTGAGAGGAATGTATCATACCGGCATCATGAAGAAATGAAATGAAATGTATGGCATGCAATCCATGATTTGCATGTCAGAAGTTTGCCCTCCCATTTCGCCCAGTACGTATCACACGGTAAGGTCCCTTTTGCCTCTCTTTCCTTCCCTCTCCCTGCTGATCGACGCATCGAGCCTTCCTCTTGGCACTTTTGCACTCCTCGCTTCGGGAAGTCTGAGACACCATGCTTACTAACCTGAATATTTTCTTCCAATCAGGCTTTTCTCAAGCACAGACCGTTGGCGGAAAAGTAAATATCTTTGCTTCCTTTAGGAATTTAGCGGATCTGTGTATTATCGATTCCGATACATTTCGAGTCCATGCCTTTGGTGACCCTTCCTACGTTCTTTTGTATAGATTGAAAGTCAGTCTAGCTGCCCCATACATTTTTTCGAACTGCCTGCTTCCTCAACCATGGCGGCCATTTCTGCTTCTCCTCCGTTTCTCCTTTACCTGCGCTGGGGTTAGGGGAGTTTGAGGAATTCACGGTGGTGATTGGTTGTGGTAGCCCCTCCACTTTAACCCTTCAGGCATTTTGGTGGTGGGTGCGTCCTGGTAGTTTTGGTGTGGTAGCCCGAAGTGATGTGGGTTGCTTGCCAGCCGCTCACAGCATAAGGTCTCCCACTCCCACTGTTTTCTCCCATACTGCTCGCTCTCACACAACTCCTTTCCCCCCCATCAAACTCGCCTCGCAGTAAGTCTCCTCCCATACTATCGCTCTGCCCTCTACCAAAAATTTCCTACAGCAAAAAAAAACCTACTCCCTTTTCGCTGCTGCTTCCTGCGATAAGATAAAATCTCTAGTGACCCGAACAACCTAACTGACCATCAATTTCGAAAAAAACACAGAACTCTTTCATCTTTGTTAATTCTTTAAAGTCTTCTTGTTGCAATCGCTTCTAAAGGTTTGTCTTTCCCCTCTTCTCTGTCGTGATCCATTTTCGTTTTCATTTCGCTCTTCTCCCATAGCTTCCCTTCCTTCCCTTGAACTCTACTTCCACACACGCAAACTTCACTACCGCGCAACGGTATCAACGCTTTTGTACCGCGGTATAATATTTCCTTCATTTTTCACTCTATAAAAAGCTACCCAAACCCTTCTTCACATTTTTCTTCAACATTTCTTTCTCTCTCTCTGGAGACTTGAGAGGAGAAGGAAAAAAAGAAAAGAAAGAACCGAAAAGAGCCCCATCTCAATCCTATCTTCGTTTCTCTCCTCAACCACAACTCGCTAAGCTCACGCGTTTGCTCGCTACTCCAGTACTCGTTGTCATATCTTTAGTATCATCTTCATAATGCCTAAAACTGAGCGTGTTCGCAACAAGCCCGCCAAAGCTGCCAAGAAGAAGAAGGGTATGTATACTTTCTTTCCCTTCTGCTCTGTAACTCCTTTCATCCTTTTATAATAGCCCCGACCGTTTTATTTTTATTTTTTGGCAAACAGTTCATGCATGCATCTACCTTTTCTATTGTAGCCCTTAACACTAACTTTTCTATTATTCCAGATCCCAATGCCCCTAAACGCGGTCTCTCTGCCTATATGTTCTTCGCGAACGAACAGCGTGAAAACGTTAGGAATGACAATCCTGGAATCGCATTCGGTAAGTTTTATCGTGTTCACATTACATTCTAATCTGCTAACTTTTCTTATAGGGCAGGTTGGTAAAGTCCTAGGCGAACGCTGGAAGGCTTTGTCCGATAAGCAGCGTCAACCATACGAAGCCAAAGCGGCCGCAGACAAGAAGCGATATGAAGACGAGAAGGCCGCGTACAACGTAAGTGATCCTCTTGAGCTCTAACCAGTGAGCATTCCCTGCCTCCCCTGACAGTATCTGACTAACTCGTTTACCTTACAGGCACACGGAGCCGCTGAGGAGGAGGAGGATGACGAATAGTCACTTTATCCTTGGTCTTAGCTCTCTTGACATCTGTTCACCCGTTTTTCAGTTCATGGAATAACCGTGCTTCTTCTCTTTACCTACACAATACCAAAAACAAACAAAATGTCAACCATCATCTCAATTCCCTTTTTCTTGAGAGATGATATACCAATATCAAAATTTGTTGTGGTCGTAGAAGTGGGTTTTTTTCTATCTATGTGCGCATGCTGGCTGCGGTGTGTTTGGTTGGTTCCTTTTATGTCTCTTAATGAGTGTATGTGGCGATTGAGACGAAAGGGCCTATTTGTTGAGTTGGGCAACTCGATGAATTGTTCTGTATTTTAGTCCCCAGTCTTCTTATCACACCTTATTTCTCCCTAGCTTTGATTTTATTTTCGCTTATTTACAACTATGTTTTTTTTCTAAATGGACTTTCGTGGAGCTTTGGGAGGGGCAGGGATTAGTTGGTTTGACATTACACACTTGATGGTAGTTGAGGAATATGGTGGAGCAATGGGAAATGATCATAGCGGAATGAAAAGGCATGGATTGAATTAATGGAGCTCGGTGATGATTGTTATTGTGACGCGTGGGTTCGGGCGTAACGCGTCCCTTGCCGGTCGCGGCATGTGACATACGCGTGATCTGAGGCAGACACAGGCTTGAACCAAGTTGATTGGCGGGATGCGTCAATCTAAACTAAATAGGGTCGCATCGTGGGGAGGGGGGTGGTGAGGGATTGATGATTGATCCACAATGCATTTTATGGTAAAGAGCTGTTTTGCTTTGCTTTTGGTCTAAACTAAGATGTGTCCACAACGGTGTTGTGCGAAGGGATGTTGAAGTCACAGATGTGTTTGATTCCCCCCGCTTCCGGGGAGGGAAGAGAGAGGGAATGGACGGATAGATGGAAGGGAGGGAAGGGAAAGCGGAGAGTAAGGGGGAGAGGAGAGAAGAGAAATATGAAAGAGACGATCACTAAGCGACTGGCCTTTTCTTTTTTTTCTTCCCTTTTTTCCTTTTCCACAATACGCTTTCTAAGTATCGACAAACGCAGCAAAGTTGTGGGGAATGGACGCTTTCGCAGACTCCTAAGATACTGTGTCACTCACTATTTTATGATACTCGAGTACTGTGCATGCAAAGGAAGGCAACAACAACAAACTATCGCAACTGTGGTGCGAGGAGTATCGGAGTTCGTGGCGGTGATGGTGGTGGTGATGGTGATGATGATGATGTCTGTTCGTGGCTTTGGGTGTTTCGGTTCGATACGTACCTTCCTGGTCTTGTACGATAGGTTTTTATTATTACTGTATTGTTATTGTGTTTTCACTGTTCTGATTGCTTCGTGATAAGTTAAGCGCTTCAAGACTAATTTTTTTGGATAGTGAAATTCGTTTTATCAGGGCCTGATGCTGGCTGACACGTTTCTCTCCATGAGCGCTTTTTCATGGGAATCCTGGATATGCATACTGTACTGGTATACTGTTTTTAATGAGCTTTGTGTAAGTTAAGTCCTGTTGCGAACTATCGCCCAAGGATCTGGCTCTACAGTAGCGAATCTTTCGATTGCGGTTGAATATCTGTCAATTGGGTTGTTCCGCCGCTTTGTAATCTGGCTTTTTATGGCGAGACAAGAGTTATATTGGACTTTGAATCGTTCATCGCCAACACGTATGTGGTAGACAAATCCCTCTCTTGTTCTCCAGTATTAGGGGCACCACGTTGCTTTTAACTTTGTCGGTCCGATTGGTACGTGGTAACTGTGGAGTCCGCATCCTTAGCAACGGAGCACTAGCGACAGTGCCACCCCCCCCATGAATGATCTTTTCTAACCTAAAAACCTCCCTAGAGGAAGAGCGACGAATGAATGATACTTGCACCCAGATGTTTGCCTCCTCGACCCCTCTTCTGCTTCGAATCGAATCGATTTCACTATAAGCCCTACGAGGAATCAGGAGACATGATTTCGGAGTGAGATTGCGAGCCTTTTTTCGTTTGCCTGTTCGCTATTCCTTCCGAGCCTTTCGTTTCCTTTCGTTCCCTATCGGGTTTATATATTTGAAGGAAAGAAAAAAAATAAAAAAAATAACGAAGAAGGCATTATGAAAAATAAAGAAACCTCTCACTATGTGCATTTACACATTATGCCATACTCTGGCCTGTGCTCGGATACATGAGTAAGTGATTCTGCCGCCATCCTCAGCTGAGGGAGTCAATCATCAATGACATAATGAGGCCAGCCACCTTCTTTGTGATCCGGGAGAAGTATTGGGCATGTTCTAAAACTGCTTCTAAGGCATACATCACGAGAAACTGATATCGGGGTTTGGGGGAGGAGACCCGCTTGCCTACTGATGAGATTTACTCGATTTATTGGGGCGGGCACGCGGAGATAGATGAAACGGCCGGTCGATCCATTGGAAAGAGCCCAATCATGGGTAGCCTTACTTACTGCTGATGTGGTAGAAATCAAGAAATGGCATCAGAATCCGGTATTCGAGTACGATACCCTAATTGCTGCAGAGGAACCGTGGCCCTATGAAAAAGTACCCCGCCAGCAACTCCTCCTGCAAAAGGATACAAGTACGGTACTCGTACCAAACATCGGTCTGAACTGCAGTTGCGCTTTACCTGCAAAAGCAAAGCTGGTCTGGTTGATAATGTATTGTTCTTTTGGCCACATTCTAGGGGAAGTTCTCGTGAGGAGTGAGGTGCTCGAGTAACTCGGGAGCGGATTTTTATACATCGCTCCGTATGATTGGGATTTGGCTGTGGCGTCACTATATTTCCCCCGAGAGCTCCCCCGCATATCCACACACTACTCGAGTACATCCAAAGTGCATCTGTGGGTGATGAGAGCCAATGCTCTCTCCACTCGTTTTTTTCCATCTTACTTTTTTTTTCTTCCCTTTTTTGCCGCTTCTTTCCGGAATATCTTTTTTTTTGCCCTCCTCACACAGAGCAGGCATTAGGCCTTGCTGCTGCGAAATGGTCTGGTCCCCCCCCTTGGTGGTCAGACAGGGTTGGTCAATTGGATTGCTGGTATCTCGTGCGTTTACCTACATGACCAGCCAGTCAAAATTGATCATCTTTTTTGCCAGTGTTCATACAACCACTCAGATCTTGAGACTTCTTGCAGAGAACACGCTAGGGTGGGGTGCACTTTTTTTGCGAGAGCACGGTACATCCACCACATACCGTATCATAGCTTACCTCCCTCACCATACATACCGCACTCTGGTCAGACACGTCAGAGCCCACCACACCCTTTGAGGAGCCGCATGTGCGTCCCCTCTTTCGCTCGCTGAGCATTTATTCAATTACATTATCTCCCTGGCCCCCTCCCCAGTCTGGCCCACCGAAGTTGTTTCTGGCATTGAGTTTTCCCCTCCGTTCATTCTTACGGTCTATGTTTCCTGGCGACTAAAAAGAACGCCTCTTCTCACCTGCCATTCCGCCATCAAAAGTCTCTTCTTGAAGAAGCCAAGACACAAGGAAACAAATCTTGTCCCATGGCAGAGCGTTTGGCTGTTTTCGGGGTTTTGGCCCTCTCGTCGCTTGCGGGTAGCACCGCCGATTCTCTCTGTGAATACGCCGATTTGTTGCCCGACTCATCCCGCGATATTCGCAGTGTAGTTAAATGTCTTTATGATATAAGGGCCACTTTAAGGGGCCTTGATTTGGCTTTTCAGGATCACCGCTTTAACCGCCTCGCTCGAGAGTTGCTGGACGACATCGTGTTGGGTATTGGTAGTTGCTCGAGGTCTCTTCGTGAATTGGATAACATTGTTGCGCGATATACTTCTGGGCGGCGGGTTCCCTCTCCTCGAAGAACATGGCAAGAGGTCCAATCTTGTTTTCTTAAAGCTGAAGGCTTTCCTCTGGGGGGTCGCTTAGATGTTCACCGGACTTTTTTGCTGCAATTGAAAGGCATTTTGCAATAGTAATCTACCCCGCAACTTCTGTAGTGTCTCATTGTAGGGCTTGGCTGACCTAATCCTAGTAAATCGGGAAACCGAACCGAAATGTCACGGCTTCGGGAAGAGATGAAGTATTTCGCGGCCAACCAGGAGAGAGTAGCGAAAAGAATGAGAGATTTGGAGGAAAGTCAGAGAAGGGCTGCGGAGGAGAAGGCCTATATGGCTCGGTATCCACCAACGCCTCCCTATGGCTCGCCGTCGCGGCGTTCCTCACGCTCTTTCAGCCCTGTATCTCCACCTCATTCGGCCGGAGTTGATCCTGTGCGCTACATGACTCCAGCTGACTCCCGGCCCGTAACACCAATGGCCCCAAATACCCCAACCACACCGATATCGCCACCACCTCGAGACCGTAGGTATGCTCCCCCCCCGGCGCCAACCCCGCTTCCTCCATCACCGCCAGGCCCGAGACTGCGTGGAGGAAATGTGAATGTTAGGCCTGATTGGTGGGTTGGTGTTTTTGATGGGACGGCCGGATCTACCGGGTTTGCGAATACTGCGAAGTATTGATTCAAGATTCGTTTCCTAGTGAATTTTGGGCTGATTGTGGTATTAGAACTGCCGAGGGATCACAATGTTTTGGGATGCCGATGGACACACTTAATATGGCTAGAGAAGAGATTGAGATTATCAAAGTGTGAGAAATTTGAAACTTATACTGCTGGCTATCTTCCATGCTAATAAGGCTTTTATTTCTAGGGAATTTGATAATGACCTTACTCTTCGTCTCTACCGTGATGAGACGACTGAGGCCGCGAAAGTCGTCTGCACAGTTGGTCAACCATACTCGGGTGGATGGATCAACGACCGCCGAGGGCATACCAAATTCCAAACATTCATCGATGCATCTCTTTTGACTGTATCGCGAGCTGGGTCTAGTCTCCATCTTAAGCGCCGCGGTATCCTATGGGCTTGTTTATATTTCGCCGATATCGAAAGTATGTAACAGAATATTTTCCTCTGCTCTTCTTCTTTGGGCTATGTTGATATATTTGGGAGCAGATATGGTGTTATTTTATCATACCTTTTTGGCGTTAAGATCCAATGGTCCAAAGGCGCCTACACCAAAAAAATCGGAGTATTGGCTTGACGGAGAAGAGCTGCTTTTCAGCGGGTTAGTTGCCATTGCTTAACAGATTTTATGTTTAGTTACTGAAGGTGGGCAGTGAAATCGACGATGAGGGGTATCCTCACATTTTGAGAGTACTGCAGGACCGGGACTCGGGAGTAGTAAGGTTGGCCTCCGCCAATGTCAAGGGCGAGCAAACCGATGTAACCATTTGGACTGCTTTCAGTAAGCTCTGTTTCCGTAACCTAGGATCAATAGCAGGAGTTTTTGTGCTTACAGCTTTGCAGTTACGGATTACATTGGCATTCCTGATTGGCTCCGTTACTCAAAGAGCAATTCGATTATCCTTAGGGACCTACGGCAGTTTTCGTTTTCGGTCTACTTTGATACCAACACGTGGAAGAATTACGAGCTGCGATTCAAGAACCCAGGAGGTTTGATCTCTCGCTCCATGGATGGACTATGGTTTAAATTTGTGACTGACAAATGAATTATAGACGCACGCGCATTTGAGAGAGTCATCAAGGAGATTAGATTGCCTACCTACTCTCGATAATCTTAACAACCATTTCCTTACCAAAAGTTTAGTAGATATTTGGGTTCTCGCAGGCGCTCATTCGCTTTTTACCTCTCATTTGTTTCACGATTTACGAAGTTACGAGTGCTATGAATTAACGATGGTGTTGGAAGGGTTATCTTTTTTTCTTATCTTGCTTTGACTTTTGAGTAAGCTCGTTAGCAGTTATTCTCTTCGTTTATTTCTCTTCTCTTCTACTCATTTTTTTTTTGCCTATCTTGAAGCGGGTGCTTTTAGTTTTTTATTGCCATTCTTATTATTACTATTATTACTATTGCTTTTATGTGTGAGGGAATGTGGCGAGGGAGGTGAAGTGGTACGGTGTTTGAGTCGGGGGGGCTGGTATTACTTTTGTAAATGGCATGGCGGTGCAGTCTACGATATCCTACTTTTCATTTGTATATTTTGAAGGGGGCTACGTTTTTAATTATCAAAAATAAGACACTCCTGTGCTATCATCCAGTACTCTCGTTAGTTGCATCGAGGCTTTTTTTTTTGATTTTCAGGCGGGTTTTTATTTTATTTTTTCTTAAAGTATTCGCCCTTGGGTCACTGAGCGGGTGGGGACAGGAAAACTCGGCTCACCAAGAGCTGCAGTCCGTGTTAGAAATCAACGACAAGTTCGAGCTACCATACGAACACTTCTGCTCCCCCATGACTCAAAAAACTTCCCCCTCCCGAAAAATAAATATAGGAGAGAAAAATCGACGCTGTGTATCCAATCCGCAGTGCGGGGTTCGCGGGGTTTGCGGGGTCGTGGGCAATCGTTACTAACATAACAGCCTTGTTTTATTCAACAACTTTTGAGAGGAATTGACTCCCTTCTGCGCACCCGCATGGTTCTATGATAGTAACCAGTCTTGCAGGCCAATGGTGATCCCTGCTTACTGTAGACTACCTGAATTTGCTTTGCAAGTGACCCACCAGAAAGTTAGCGGGCAGTTATATACCGGTAAGTTAATTTAGGTTAACCTGTAAAATAATAATTCCCATCTTGTATGATAGATAATAATTAATCATGGAAAAGATCTCCCCGGGTATCATCGTACTTGTGCTGTAATTTACTGGATATTGGGTACTGGGTAACCTTTCCCGCCACCTTTTTTCTTTCTTTCTTTCTTTTTTTAAGTGCATAGATGGTCTGTTTGTGGCGCAAGAGGTGTGGGGTACCGGTAGTCTACCGGTATCTTAGTCTATCGGTACGATCGGCCGGTCTGCTTGAGTGAGTGAGTGAGCCGGTGTTAGTTTTGTGTGGGTGTTGGGCGAGCGTCATATTCGTACAGATTGTATGCACTTTAGGACCAGGACCAGGACTGTATGTATGTGTGAATAGTCCTTGTCTTTTTTTTGAAAATGACCGCTATTGCATAAGTTACCACCGAAGATTTGCACTTTTTGCTTGCTTGGATCTGGGTATAGTATGATAGTATGCGATAGCGATTTTAAAAATGCTCTGGCGTTTGGGAGGGTAGTATTTATTATCGGTATGCCCGTGCACGCACGTAGGCGGTGGTGGTGGGTATAAGCGCAAGGCGTTGGGTAAATGGGTGAAAGAATCGGAGGGAAAGAGGGAAAGAAAGAAAGAAGGAAGGCTGAGGACTGCGATGATGATGACGATGACGATGCTGGTGGATNNGGTGGTGGGTGGGGTGGGTATCGTAAGGAAGAAAGAAGTGAGTGAAGATGTGATATGTTTAGAGTGGTGGATTGAGCGTTGAGCGTTCGTTGGAGGGTTATGGTAGTCTAGTCTAGGATTGCATGTGTTTGCGGGTGGTGGGAGGTGCTATTTTTGATAACTCGGCTCGTGATATAATGCGGTTTTACCTTACCTTGCCTGGCTCACCGGGTGGTGGGGTGTTGTTATCGTGCTGGAATACCTGCATTGAATTTTGTAGGAGCAGGAGGAGGAGGAGGAGGAAGAGGCGGAGTTTATGTGGGCGACCGTCAGGAGGTTGGGTGGATGGTCGGGGATAGGGTAGAGACGATTGCGCCAAGGAGCCTATCTTGCTTGACGTTAGAATTGCACTTGGGATGGATGGCTTGGGACGAACGGGCCAAGAGAGGAAATACTGGTAAAAGGGTACAGTAGCGAGAAATACCGTAACGGTTCTTGCAGTATGTACCAAGATACTGGTATCTTGGTCAAATTGGGTATGATATCTCCGTGGAGAATTTTATGTATCTCCGAAGGAGGCCTTGGCTGGCTGGCTGGCTGGTGCATGGCGTGAGTGATTGTCAGTGAGAGGGAGACGTCGTGCATGTGGGAGATGGTTATTGAATGGGTTGAAAGATTTCTTGAGTAATAAAGGACCATTAGGGATGCATGAAAGGAAATGAGGAGAGAAAGGACTAGGTTGTATTGGGCTTTATATTAAAGGTTTTGCTAAATTGTAAATATAGGATTAGCATACGATAGATATGTATGTAGTTGATATCTCTCTCTACTCGAATTGGACAAAATAACGGGAATTATAAGTCAATTGACCTTATAACTGTTGGAAATGATGCCTTATAACAACAGCTAATAGAAGGAAGTGCATAGGAGATTTCCCTTCCTGAAGTAATATGTTAAAGCTATACCCTAACGTATAGATGCTTACTGTTAACAATTGAATACTATAATAATTATCATAAGAGTAGGAACTATTAACCGGAATAGGCACCGATATATTGGCTGGCCAGCCTTAAATAACTACCGGTATTCCATAACTTCTTGCCGGACCTTGTACTACTGCTTTCATTTTGTAATAAATTCTTTATTATTGCACTCTACTAAAATCCATTATATACCCACCCGTACACTACTCGCAATGAATGACGTTTATGAACACAACTGCTATTGCATACAGCCAAAATTCAGCTTTTTTTGCCCGGATCTTGGTATCATGCAATAGTGGTTGTATTCACAAACGCCACTTGATTGCGAATACTCGAGTAGAGCGGAAACGGGCCGCCCTATTATATATTGGTGAAAAATTGGACCCAACTTGCGGCTTTAAGTTAATTCACATAACGATTGCGGGTATATCAATTAGCAACACCAGTGCTCTTATTCTCTCAGATCATCATCATCATCATCCTCCCGCCATGCATTGTATGTATAATATATACTCATATTTGGCCACACGCTTGACCAAGTACGTACGGTAGTCGCACTTCACTTCACAGAATATACTATAGGCAATAATATTATTTAGCATTTTCGCCGAAAAATTGTTTGGAAAAAAGCGAGACCAACTGACGAGATGGGATAGGGGATAGTGTGATATCTACAAACTCTTTTCCTCAAGGACGATAACGGATTCCGGCCGGAGCAATTGTGGGTGCCCGCTATAGCGAGCCATACACTCGATAGGAACCTAGCCACTATTACAATTTTGATTAAAGTTTAACTTATTGTAGACTACTGCTCAAGCGTGTATAATATGTTGGCTCGAGGTACGATATCGGACTCTCTTTATGCCGTACAACAGGGTTTTCAGTTAAAGCTTACATACACCTCTCACTTGCACCACTCCTTATCGGCTCAACATTTATATGCAGGTCGCTGCAACTTTTCATGTGGACCTGTTCTTTCCCTAAAATGCTTCGACATACGAGTAGAGAGATTCTTATGCCATACCTAGTCTGCTTAATGCACCCAGCAATCATCACGATACCAGTTAGAACTCGCGATTGCAATTCATTGTGGCATAGTATTGGTCCCGCACACCGCAATTGCGGGGCCGTTTAACAAAACCTCACTCATGTCGAGTAATAAATCCCTGGCCTTCGTTCCTCTGCCTAGCAACTTACTCTTCGGTACTGCCTCGACTCTCGCGTTCTTCACAACCTCGTCGTGTAAGCAACTAATTCTAACATGAATCAAGGATCAATTGACGGTAATAATAGCTCCTTTTTTAAAAAACACAGATTTCCGAGACCCTTACACCAAGCCCAGTCCATCACCAAATAGCTGTTCCTTCCATGCAAATACATACTCTCATTATACTACTAAAGGAAATCCCACATATCAGATCTAGTTCTTCATCCCCTATGCTTGGAAACGCATTACAATTCCTCCTTGGCACGATCATGGGCCGTATCTAGCTTCTCCTTTGTGGCATCGTATGCAGTCTGCGCCTGCTCGTAAATATGGCCCCTAACCGTTTCGGCAGCCTTTTCTCCAGTTCCTAGAAGATTGCTAATCCCACCTGTAACCCAACTAAGTGCTGCTTGGAGGCGGCCTGTAACACCCTGATCGCGAGAACCGTGGAGGAAAGCGTGAGAATTCCTTCGTGCGGCAGCTACAAGTTCATTGCGGGTGGAACCTTGGTAGGTCTTGATTCCGTAAGTGTCGAGGTAGGCTTTCAAATCACTGTCCGACCATCCGTCAAAGGAGGCATCCTTCGCCGTCGCTGTTGCTTGTGCCAACGCCGAAGTCATAGAGGCGAAAGCTGCGCCAGGAGCATTCGTTGCGGCCTCGCCAGCCCTTAAACCAGCAGACGAGATCGAGGAAGCCCCAGCGGAACCCGCTGAGCCCGCTCTAGATGCTGCACCAAATACTGCACCAGACGCAGCTGACGAGGCTGAAGAAGCTGCATTAGATCCAGCAAATGACGCAGAGGAAGCTGCGTCTGTCGCAGCTGCAGCACTTCTCGAGTATGCACTGACTGCTGAGGAGTACAGGTCGTCGCGGGATGCCTTGGAGTTCGACGAGGAGGTTTCTCCCTGGGATTCCAACCACGATCTACCATATATTAGTTTAAAGCTGACGGTAACATAACTGACCGGGTGCCTACTTCAGATTATCATATGTCCAAGTGTCGAAGGTCCATGCCCCATAACCGGAAGCAGCCTTGTGTTTGTGAAGCCTAACTTTTGCAAGAAGCTCATCACGTTTGCCATTTTGAGGAGCAGGGACACCACGAGAGTCGAGATAGGCCTTAAGGCGGCTATCACTCCATGATTCGACGACCTTGTCAAAAGCAGTCTCGGCATAATCACTTGCAGCATCTGTCACTTCGGACACCTTCTGTCCTCCTGCGGAAGTTGCATAACTGTATACACTAGCAGCTGAGCCTGAAACGGTGTCACCTGTGTAGTAGGCCTTATTCCTGCGGACAAGGGCAAGTAGCTCATTCCTCTTGGAACCCTGGGGAATCTTGACGCTGTTTTTGTCAAGGAATTCCTTCAGCCTGCTATCAGACCAACTGTCGAAGACTGAATCTGCAACAGTATTTTTGGCATTTTGGGCCGATTGGGATGCAGAGGATGCGGCTTCGGCCAATTTCAAAGAGACAAGGCGCGAGTTCTTTCGAACTGCGGCTATCAACTTGTCCTTCGTGGTTGGCTGGGGGGTAGGATATCCGTGCTCATCGAGCCATTTCCTACAAAGTGTCAGAATATGTTCCAGCAGCCAGAAATCAAGTCCACTAACTTCAAATCGCTATCACTCCAGGACTCATAGACCCAGTTTCCGGGGTAAGCATAGCTCTCACCAAGCTTGTTCGCAACATTCTGATAGTTGTCTTTTGCGGTGGAGACTAAAGTATCCCGGTGATGAGAGTTAGGGTTCGGGATACCATGCCTTTCCAAGAACTTTTCGAGTTGACTCTGGGACCAACTGCAACACGAGTCAACGTCACATTGTGCCGAACACTACCGATGCGCGTAGGGGTCGCCATACCTGTCAAAGATCCAATCCTTAACATTATTGTACGACTCTTCAGCCGCACTATCCGTCTCATACCAGCTCTTCTTCACGCTCTCAATTAGCCAATTTTTGTCCTCCTTCCCCTTCTGATTAAGCTCCTGCCCTTTCTCACTAAGGTAACGCTGCAGCTGCGGTGAATCCCACTCCTGATACGGCCGGACCACCTTCGTCTGCCAGTGTTCCCTGACAATCTTCTCTAGCTCCTTTTGATCTGCCGGCGTTGAATAGGGTATGTCGTGGTCGCTGAGCCAGCGTTCTAACTCGTTTTTGTGCCATTTGTTATATGCTGCCCATTCTTCAGCCTTCTTCGCAACCACCCGAATGTAAAGCGGAATGTAATAGGACTCACCACTCTTGCCAAACCACGAGGAAGCAGACACCGAACTGGCTAGTGCCGCTACGACGATAATATGCAATAACTTCATGACGTAGCACCTCCGCTTCCCTTCTCCACACGCCAATAACGTTCGTTCGTATAAAAGTAAATTTCCCCCAGTACACACACACAGAAAGTAAGAGCCGGAAGGGTTACAGACGAGAGCCCAGAGCTGTTCAATTATGGTACGATGGTGGGGGATTATTCGCAGCGGTGAGAGGAGGAGAAAAAAGGAGCAACGTTGGTAAGAGGAGAAGGGGTTTTATTTTAACATTCCTCCTTGGCCCTGAGGTGGCAATTTTAACAATGTCGTAATGGTGTAGTAACAGGATAAGGTTCTTCGCATTTAGCCCTCCCCGCATCCCAGATCCCGGGTGAGCGCGGGTAGGAAGGCAGGAAGGAGAAGAAAGGGAAATGTTTTTGTTGGTCCTCGTGTGGCTCCAGGTTATGAATGAGGGTGTGATCGCGCGCAACCAATTCGTAGAATGGAACACTCTACCGGTATTGGTATGATATTAGGAGTGATGCAATTCATCGTCATAAGTCTACCAAGAAATTTGGGAGTCACGTGCTTGAGGTTTCCTCGGAGGGGGACTCGAAGCAAGGTCGCGTGCGAACCACGAGGAAACAGGCGAGGAACAGCATGCTGTACCGGTACTCGAGTACTCGAGTAGTTTATGCGCCCTCGAGCGAAAACCGGTACAGTTCCGGGCACCGCAAATCAACACCTCCGCACTTGGGATGTTTTGTAAATATAGTACACATCGCCAACTCCATTGTCCTTCTTGTTAATTACAGAAGTTTACTTTGCCCTACATCTATGATTCCTAGTTCTTAGGGAATGTGGGTTAATCCTATTGAATAGTAAGTTAAGGGAATAATATTATTAAGGACGTCGTAGTAGATGAACAAGGGTCTGGGATTATGTCATGGTAGGGGAGTTGCAACCAGCAACTACTCGAGTATGGTGCATGCAGCTTATAACGTCAAGTAGCGGCGTTTCAAAATGTAATGCCTTATATAATCAGGGTCAGGGTAATTTTCTCACAGAATTTTGTATCTAAAACATAAAGAATATATTTGTGGATATAATAGGGTTTATAAATATATATTAATATCATATGATAGGTTTTAACTATTAAAACTTCAATTTCTTAAGTGTTAATGAATTTATTGTTCAATACCTCTATTGGATTCTTTGATTCTACAGATTGATTGCATTCCAGATTTACTTTTTATTATCAAAATACAATGGAGCCACCACCAGATGATGAAGGAGCAGAGCCAAGTCCCTATCAATCTCCAGCCATGACCTCTACAAATCCGAATACATTACGAACGAGAGCCAGAAGAGCTCGTCTACGTGAAGCAGAAATTGCCGTAAGCTATACTCATAAATATCCTAAGTATGCACAAGGATGTAAGACTAACAAGGATTGTTTAGAATGGCCAGAGACAAGTCAAAACACCAACGAAGAATGCCTTGAGAGTTCGCAAATTTCGACAACAGCAATTGGCAAATAAGGTTAATAATAATGGGCAAGCAACGATTCCATCGCCATCAATCCCTACCGCTCATACAGACTCTGCTAGTCTCAGCTCCAACTTACACCAATTACCAATATCAGGACCACGTGGCTTCAGTAAAGAAGAGTTACGAAAGGACTACAAGTCCTGGCCACGAAGGCGTATGCTTAAAATACATGCCTGTCCCAAGTGCTTGCAAATCCTCCAAGCTGCATTTAAAGCCATGGGTAAGGTGGTTGCCAACCACCGAACCAGTGTGAAAAAGAGACCAAAAGGACTCTATTTTACCTGGCACTACCAGGTGTATCTATTTCTGAAGCTTCAGCTGAAACAAGAGTGGAAAGCCCTTCTTGATATGGATAATTCATCCATTGGACAGCAAACTGCACTGCTCTCACGTGTAGAGCTTGCTCAGAAAGTGGCAGATGGGGGTGGATGGGGTGAGAGAGTAAGGAATCGAATCTTGGCCCATGAGGTGAAGTGGGTAAAGCATCGAATAATACCGGAGCCAGCCCAAGGCAGACATCGTAAGATTCTATCCTTGTTGGATGATGGTGATACATTGCTGGCTGTACGCCAGTATATTCTTAAAGTTGGAGATAGTGAGTAACTTCCTATGATACTCCATGATTTGTCAAATTTTGAAACTAGAATCTTAATTAACATATAATAGATCTCACTTCTGAGGGATTGGCAAAGGCAATTGCACAACATTGGAGAGATTCAGCAGATCTTGATGAACAGAGTATTTCCAACCGGTCCACTCGCAGTGTCGCTCGCGAAATTGAGAAGACTATTGCTTCAACCACTGCCGCTAGTTGGCTCCGCAAGCTGGGATTTAAGTATAAAGAGTATCATAAAGGCATTTACAATGATGGTCATGAGAGGGAAAACGTCAAGAGGTATCGGAATGAGATATTTCTTCCGCGTATGAAGTCATATCAGGACAGATTTCGTTTGTGGAATGAAAACCTTGATGAGATTAGCATACCCCAGCATCTTTCTGGTGAGATCCAATCACTTATACTGGTCACTCAAGATGAGTGCACCTTTAACTCAAACGATGGCCGACATTTTATCTGGGTGCATCCTGAGCATAAGCCATTGAGGAAAAAGGGCCGAGGGCAGGGATTGCATGTGTCTGATTTTCTCACACCAATTGGTCGATTGGGTGATGGAGCTGCATGTGAGATTATGAAATGTGGTGGTGGAGTATGGTGGAATGGGGACAAGTTGCTGGAGCAGGTAGTTGATAAAGCTATACCAGCTTTTAAAGCCCAGTTCCCTGGATGCAAAGCTCTTTTTGCTTTCGATAATGCTCGGAATCATCTCAAGTTCGCTGATGATGCACTCCGTGTTTCTGAGATGAATTTGGAACCTGGAGGAAAGAATATCAAAGTTATGCACGATACATATGTTGTCGACCCAAGCCATCCTAATGGTGGTTATATACAGTCAATGGTTCTACCAGATGGCCGACCAAAGGGTCTTAAACTTATTCTAAGCGAGCGAGGTTTATGGCCCCACAACTCTCCCGGTTTTTCGCACCCAATGTTCAATTTTATCTTCCTCTGGAAAGTCTAAAAAGCCAAATCCAAGGTGCTTAAATGGAGGAACTTGCTGTGCACGAGCACTATTGGCAGCACAAGAAGACTTTAAAAGTCAGAAGAGTCAGATTGAACAGGCAATCATTCAAGCAGGTCATGAGGTAATTTTCTATCCTCCCTTTCACTGCGAATTGAATTTCATAGAGTATTATTGGGGAGCTGCCAAGCAATATGCACGAGCAAATTGTGAATATGATTTTGAATCATTAAAGAAGCTTGTTCCTGAAGCATTAGCAAGTGTTCCAGACCAGTTGATTTGGAAATATTGGGCTAAGACAGATCGAATTATGGAGGCATATCGGTCAAATATCATATATGGATCACCAGAGTATGAGACTATTGTAAACCGGAAATTCCAATCTCATCGTCGTGTTTCTACCTTCTCTGAATCTTAATGTATATACTATAATAAAAACCTCTCCTCTCCTATATTTTACACCTTTCAAACATAATTTTGAATGTGAATGCTATCAGAACATATAGGAGATTAGATACTAACTAAATAACATTGTATAAATCCAGTTCTATTGAACTTGAATTTGTATAATAGAAAATATATTCAAAATGAATTGTGGTTAACCCTGACTCTGATTATATAAGGCATTACATTTTGAAACGCTGCTACTTGACGTTATAAGCTGCATGCACCATAGTTTGTCTGGAAAGGCAAACCTTCCATTGTTTGACAAGAACTTGGAAAGAACTGTTTTGTTGATTGACATATTGAACTAGAGGCTGGGCACCTCATCTATCGATTATATAGGGGCAAAATGAACCAAGGAAAGAGAGAATAGAGATTCCGTTGGGGTTAGTCTGCTTAAAGAGACCATATCCGGGTTAGTGTTTCCTAAACTACCAGCTGATGGATTATTGGTTGTAAGAAAGGTTTAAAGGACTTGAAGGAATTAATGAAATGAAGGGTGGCTTATTTAGAGGAGATAATACCAATAGCGGAAAGTGGAAATAGGGTGTTGTATAGTAGATAGGGGAGGGTTGTGCTCTACTGATCGAGTAAAACCAATAAGGATATTTTGAGCCAGTTGAAATCAAGGATATAGTGAAAAGGGTAGTACGTTGTGTTGAATAACATGAGCTAATCCCAATTCTCCTCTTAGGATAGTATAAACATACTTCTTATTTGATAAAAGGTTAGTAAACCTGATTTAGTATTTGGAAAATAGAATATTTCTAGAAATAAAAAAGAAAGAAACAATTACATCAGAATGGAATAGTGAATTAATAATCCACTATAAGGTAGACAGAGGAGGTGTAATGAAGCCTTTTCGCTATGGCAAGTATTCTGATACTAAAAAATTATTAATAAGTAGTAACTGGAACTGTCTGATACTTACAGCTTTTGATTAGCTTTAGCTACTATACTATGATACTAAATTAAATAACTTGTATCGTACTAATAATTAGTTTTCAGAAAGAAAAAAAAAAACCTCTTTATAAAACTTCTTGGAATTAGCTGCCTGTTCAATTTACTGTTCGTCTTAATTGAATACAGGTAAAAAGGGATTTTGAAAAAATTAAACAGGTATACAAGTTTATGCCAACTTGAAAGTACTACAGTTTGTGTATATTACTAGATAAAAGAAAAACAGGTGGATAAGAGGATTAGTTTCGGGCGTTTGTCACTATATCTGATTCTATCCTACTATTGAGTATTTAATTCCTCATACAATTTCTAGGCTGTAAGGTGCATAGACAGGATTTACCCGCACCAACAGAAGAATGTAACCCCCAAGAAGCATAAAGGCATGTTAACGCACAGTGGCAAGATAAAAGGCTTCTATAATCATTGGCAATACTAAGACTAACTAGCCCTTCACAGGCTAGTCCTACGCTCAATGAGCTACAAGGATGGAAAAGCTCTCCCTATTTACCATATCATACCTGAATCTAATTATGCCTCTCTTGTCTTTGGTCTAGGGTATGCTTTCTGAGCACGACCCTAACTTAGCTTTTATCTCATGAAGAGCCCTGTCTAGGCGGCCGGGGACTAGAGGAGGCCATTACTTGCTGAAGGCTTCATAACACGAACGTCTTTTGACATTCTAGGAGGGCTTATAGCAGAGCGAAGAAAGGCAGTCATTAAGGCACATAAAAAATAAGCATTGATTACTACTATCTGTATGGATTTTGTTTCATTGTTTCTTTTGGTTGTTATCAAGGCGGTTGGATTTATGTAGAAAGGTTATCGTTGCAGCAGGATTTATTACGAGCCTTTGGTGTTCGGTTACCGGGAGTCTGGTTAACTAGCAACACCGGTAGCGCCAATGTTGCAAAGAAGTCCTTCGGAAATCGAACCCGAGGGGTTAGAAGGGGGGGGGTTTGAATCGGGGCTTCTGAAAAGTGATTGAAGGGGTTCTTTAATGTCTTAGTAAGCAAAAATAGTAAGAACTTTTGCGAGAATTTCTACCTTTAACCTAGTTGTTAGAGCATTTATTGCTAAGAAGCAGGGAAAGAGGAGTGCCAGTGCTGGCTTATTTGCTTCTTCTAAATTTTCCTTCTTTTTCCTATCATTTTATTCATTTCTTTGCTTCCAACTACAGTACCTTCAAATGTCATTGTTTACCATTTTGTTAGAAGGGGTTCTATTATCTTATATAACCCCCCGGTTCGAAAAAGCGCGTTCAAGTCCTTCGATCATTTTTTGATCCAACCCCCCCTTCGTTGCAACACTGGGTAGCGCCGGCGCAAGGTGCAGGGTTAGGGTTGTTTCTCGGGCGTCGATCAGTTAAGAGAGCAACGCGTGTCCGGACAGAAATTGCGGGCAAACACCAATTAGTTAGCTCCATCCACCACCACCGAATCTTCAGCATGGCTGATTCTCACGATCCTTTCCCTAACGTCAAGGAAAAGCTCACAGCACGAACGAAAAAATCGGCCTTTGAGAAATCACGTCTTGAAGCAGAGGCTAAGAGACTTCGTGAGGAGGCTGAGACTGCCGCCGTTTACAAGGATTTTGTTGCCTCATTCGACCAGGAACCATCTAGCTCAACCTCTGGCGTGAGTGACTTTGCTGGAGCAAGAGGTTCGCATGGAGGTGCCCGGGGCTCTACAGGTGACTCAAGAGGAGGATTGAGGGGAGGACCACCGAGTGGGCCTGGACGAAGGCATTTTACTTCGGCTCCGCCGAGAGCTGCTCAGGCACCAATATTATCAAATAGAAAACGAAATATTGAGTCGATATTTGAAAGGGAGGAAGAAGTTAGTGTGTTTGGGTCAGCTGGGTTGAGTGATCGTGATAAGAGGAGGCTTCGAGAATCAAATACTGGGCTCCTCGCATTCGAGAATTCAGCTCCACCAAACAGGAGCCAAGATCGATACTCTCCTGACGATGGCTCTGGTACCCCTGGCCTTTGCACAAGAATAGGAAATTTAGGAGTATTATTCTCTAACGGTGTTTTCTGTTTTTCCAGATTCCGACACAGCTTCCAACCCACATCCAAAACCTACTCTTCATATGACGTCTCTTCCACCTTCATCTACAAAATCCACATTGATGGCACTGCTTTCTGCTACGGCATTAAAAGTAGACTCGATTCGTATTATTCCAGCCCCACCACCCCCAGGTCCATCTCAGCCATCCCCATCGGTGCGAAAGGCGGCGTCAGCGATCGTGATGTTGTCCCCAGAGACACCTTCCTCTGATATCGATGCTGCGGTATCAATGCTTAATGGTCGGTATCTCGGATGTGGATTCTGGCTTGGAATTGGTCGACATCTACCGTCCACCGGAGTTGGTCCTGGTTCTGGGCCTATTCTGGCTGCTCTTCAGACACACCCTTTCGGAGCAAGGCTGCCAGCCCCAGCATCTCGCTCACTCTCTCGCGCACCTCCGGTGCATAGGGGTGGGTTCGCTCCTCCTACTTCCTTTGGGCCTTCTCATCGTGGGGTGAGTGGTGGGGCAGGGACCGGAGGAGCGGGGAGCTTGCAAGTTCATGTTGAGGCACCATCCGACCTCAAAGTGCTCAGGTTGATACATAAAACTGTCGAATCGGTCCTAACTCATGGTCCGGAATTTGAGGCTTTGTTGATGTCGTCTAATACAGTGAAGAACGACGTCAAATTTTCTTGGCTATGGGACGCTCGATCCCCAGAAGGGGTTTATTATCGGTGGAAGCTATGGGAAATCATATCCGGAACAACCCGAGAACTAAGTGGTGGTGTTGATTTATTTGAACCATCTTCTTCCTTGGCGACCATCTGGCTACCACCACGAAAAACCCTGAAATACGAGTGGGCAGGGACACTGATGGATGTAATAGAGGATGAAGGTTTTAGCAGTGAGGAACTCGAAGACGACCGAGATGACAGTGATAGAGAAGAGGAAATCGAACGACCAGTGGGGCTTATGGGTGGGGAGGGCCGACGAGGTCGTGGCTATTTGGGCGTGCTAGAACGTGCAAAGTTAATTCATCTCATTTGTAAGAGTCCGTGAACTAAAAGATCCGGATAAAAGACTGACTAGGCTTGCAGCTAGGATACCCACACAAACTAGCAAAGTTAGGAGAGGTGATGTGGGTCGAGTGATGGCATTCGCGATGGAACATGCTGAAGGGGGAATGGGTGAGGAGGTCGTTGCTGTCCTTGTAGCAAATGTAAGCGTTCGGAGTGCACCACCTGTCCACCTTCTTTATCTATACTCACGAGGGTCGCCGAGCAGGTGCTGAAACCACTTGCCTTCACCAAAGCGGTCAAAAGGGAGGGTACTTCTGACGACGGCGATGAGGCGGGATCTGATAATAATGAGGAGAACCCTGACACTTCTGCAGCCAAGGTAATTGGCCTGTGGCTAATATCAGATATTCTCTCCAATTCATCCCAAGGAATTCGCAATGCATGGAGATATCGACAATTATTTGATGTTGCCTTGCGTGAGAAGTGTGTTTTCAATCATTTGGGTAGAGTGTGGAAAGGGAGTGGGTGGGGTCGAATGAAAGCAGAAAAGTTTCGGAGAGGGGTAGTCGAGGGGGTCCTAGAATGGTGGGAGGTAAGGTTCTCAATCTCGCTTTTTAGGCCATCGACAAAGAGCTAATATCTTGAATAGAAATGGTGTATTTTCCCACAATATACTCAGGAGGAATTTTTGAGAGCATTTACAGAACCGGCGGATAGCGAGAAGACGACATCTGTACCTGGCTCTCAGCCCCCGACAGAGAACACCAGCGCTACAGCCCCTGCAGTTGTTCCGGCCGCCAAAAGCAAGTGGAAGGCGGTGGAAGCCAAGGCAGAGGCTTTCAACGTAGAGTCTGCAGTTCATGCAACAGAAGACCAAGATGTGGACGGCGAGCCAATGGCGGACGACGATGTAGATGGCGAGCCAATGGTTGAAGACGTGGATGGAGAACCAATGATAGAAGAAGACACCGAAATGGAGCCAGAGGCATCGGACAACCATTACGGATCAATAGGCTGCAGCAATGATGAGGCAAAAAGTCACTTATGTGAGACCCCAGTGACAGGAATGACCATGCAAGGCTTCAAAATAGGATCATCAACATCAGCGTCAGGTAGCACCGTTAAGGGAGGAATGGGCCCGAGAAAGAGGATGAGGGCCGAGGATATGTTTGCGGACGAGGATGATTACTCGTAAGGGGGGTGTTGTGCCGATCTAGATACATGTTGGGCATTGTACAGTAGCAATGTATCTGTTTGTGGAAGTTCTGTTTAGGGATCAGTAACGGAAGGACTTGTATGTGACTTCTGAGCGATATCGAGGAAGTGAAAAGCAGGCAGTTACCAGTGCCAGCCTTGTTAGCATGTCGGTCCAATTCGTTGCCAGAGATTCGAATATCGGAAATATGAAGTGAGTACCGATTGCTGATCAGAGCCAGCGAGAGACTTGGCTATATTTTACTCTACCAACTCATTTCCCAACACCGTACATCACGCACCGTGCAACTCACGAAAGGGTGGTGATGTATGCGTTTCTTGCCTTTGGCCGATGCTAAAGATCTTTTGTCAACAAGGGGTTTACGAACTACACTTTATTTGTGGAGGCAGTTTGAAGGCTGTTGGAGCCATACATGTCATATTATTTCGGTCAGGAGCCCATTTGCTTGAGTGTAGATGGGGCAGATGCTGGGTTAAGAAGGGATTCTCATAATTTGGCCAAGCTCATCGAGATAGCAAGCATGGTGTTAAGAACATGCATATCGAATCATTATGTGTCTGTCATGCCTCTATATTTTGCTACATAGCGGTCAGGAGCATCTTTGCTAATTTCCAGGGCTATAGGAATAGACTATAGACAAGAAACGGTTTTAGCCACCAGGCACAGAGATTTTTAATGGATGTTCATGTTTTATGATCGTTAATCCCCCATTTCTCTAGATGTCTGGCTGGCTGGAGCAGCTTATCGAGATACCTAGCGTAGTTTAAGGGGCCGGTATGTGACCTCATAATCATGGCGTTCATTTCTCTTGCCTGGGTTCCTTGGAGTTGCCCATCCTTGCTGATCACTAGCACCACACGAACCCGACAGACAAGGCATTTTCACAATGAGATTACGCTCTGGGATCTGGACCAAATTATTTCAGGAAAGTCCATGTTGTCTTATTACCAATGTATCGTGTATATATCGAGCTTTTTGTTCCTGGGGTCTTCAGTGTCGCCGAGCGTTCGCAACGGGGTAATTCGTCCATCCTAGGGTTAGGCGAGGGCAGACTATGAATTGTAGTCCGTCTGGTCCTACTGAAGAACGGAGTAGACGACGGGTTCCTATAGGTTGATATATGTCTTAGAATGTGGGGCCCCACAGGGCCATCCAGGAAGCAGTGGGGAGCCTGCTGATGGTATAATAATCCCAATAGTAGAACATTGTACCGAGGAGCGCAAGTAATACGGTGCAAAGTGCCTAAAAGTGGGTCCTCCGGTGGAACGGGCATTCCGTGGCAACCGATCCGAGTTGAGCCAAAAATTGCCAAGACACCAGAGGTAAAGTGAAATGATACACCTCCCGGCACAAGCAGCATAGTGTTTGAAGTAGAAATCATTAGAACAGTCTACTTTATGTGCTTTAAAATTGTCTTTAAGCAAGAAAAATAAAATCTTGGGCTCATAGCTTCATTTTTACACATTATCACCATGTCTTAGTCATCCACACTCTACAGTATTTATCAGCACAGTACTAGGTAGATTGTGTCACTTGTTCCACTCTCACCAAACTTTTCACTTTTTATTCTTGAACTACATTTTTCCACAGCCTTTAATCAAAAACAAAAAAAAGCGCTAGCCTCTTCTCCTTTCCAATAGCTTCACTTCAGCGCTTTTTTAAAAAAAAGGTTTTGTGTTTTGGTTGACTAGTTCAGAATCGCGTTTGGCTTGTCCAGAGGGCCCGGTTTGAGTCAATTTGCACTATAGGAAGCGCAGTACTATGGAGGAGCACAGAAGTGTGGACGAGCGGAGATACTAGGGCATGTACGGATGTATAGGGCACGAGTGGAGATATAGGGCTCCATGTATGAGCAGAGTTTTCACTACTTAAGTGATCTTTAGCTAGCGACCACCATAGAAAAACATACACACTTCAACCTTTCCTCCCGTCAACACCTGCACACGATCATAGCACCTCCATCACCTGCTGGGGGGGACAGTCGAGGAAGTCTGTTGTGCTTGTCTCAGCCTGGCAGGACTAGTCAGGCCTGTTCTCAGCCATCGGCAAACACAATTGTTCCTTCGCTGGTAATTCTCACTGGATCGGTGCCAGTAAACAAAATTCTATCCTAGCACTAGTAGTTTCCGTGTGCGTATCACACGGGGGTTTCACCTCATGACTGCAAAACCACACCCCTGGGCCGGTTTCGATTCATCAGTTAATAGGTATGCGCGATTGATTTGGGCCCCACATCCTAAGGGCACCATAGGGATGACTTCGTCCAGGCGTTCGGGGCGTGCCAGTCATCCCAAGTGTCACGGCAGCCCTGTAGGCCCCTCCTGGTCCCGGGCGTCCAGGACATGTACCTCAAGTTGTGGGCAAGAGCGTCCGTTCTTTGGGAAAGACTGCCATCTGAGAGGGTGATAGCCGGTCCCTGTAGTCCGCAACAGAGCGGTAACTCTCGGAGGGCACTTGCAGGGCGCCTGTCACTTGCAGTCCCCACCCGTCAACTGGAGGGACCCGGCAGATTCCAACTTGAGATGCCTGCAGCCCCCGCCAGTCCAGAGCGGTGAGCTACTGTAGGCGGACGCCAAGATACCCATCCGCCCCAGCGCCCTTTCAGGTCTTGCCGCCCATCCCATCGGGGCCCGAAGCCGGATAGACCAGGCGTTTGTTTCACCAGAGTGTACCGTTATTGCCTAAATCTTGGATTAAACGTTCATTGGGCTTGAGTCGGGGTTCCCCCTTTTCCAACCTGGGTTAGCCCATGGGAAGGTTTGTGCCATAGCAAAAAGAAAAAAAGAGAATTCTACTCCACCCGCGCCGTTCCTTATATTCTGTGCTTTCTCCCCTCATATATGGCTTCCGACCAGTGATGCATATATCGGATCATGATCGAGTTTTGCTCGATGAGAGCATGATCTACCACGTTGATCATAGGAGTCCCTCGATCAGGGGTATTGCTCGATCATACACGAGTCTGCTCGATTATGATCGATCACTCTATATATCTAATTGTTTTGGTAATCACATGATATTATCTATTGGTACAAACGAAAGCAATTACAATTGAGCAAAATTGATGATAATCGACGATACTCGACCACGCTCGGGTAGCGGCCATGGCATAAAGCTCGATTGGGGTCTCCTGATTTCGCCGATCATTTAATCATGGGTCCTCTCGATCAAATTATAATGGAGCAGAACCCCCACGATCCGCTCGGTTTTGTTCGTGTTCATCACTGGACGCGCAATCCTCCAAATCTGTCCAGGATGCACGTGAAGTAAAGGACCTCTCAATACCCTATAATGCTTTGCCGACGCTCCTTATCTGTTTCCCATCGGCGTCCTGCGCGTGTCTAGCATTGGTAGATTCCATCGCTGTCGTTCTCCATCTCCTGGCTCTCACCCCATGGTTCTTGTTCGTTCCCTCTTTTATTTCGCTTACATGGTCTATATCCGGCTGGCGTTTGGGTAAACGGGGAGTTCGGGGAAGTGTCTGGATGGCCAGCTTGAGGATCTCAAGGCCAGAGAGCCCCAGTGTCCATCCCCTGCATCTTCATGGCCCTCGTGAAAAGGTGAAAATACCTGAAAGCCCGCCCTGGACGGATGGCTATCTCGGCGTCCTTCCGGACGACTGACGAGTGCGGGCTGCCCAGGACGGGCGGGTGCGGGCTGTAGGTGTCTCGAGTTGCGAAATTTGCCGGGCCCCTCTAGGTGACAGCTGGGTCTTACAGGTAATTGGTGGTGACTGCAGGTGACGGGAGGTCCTGATCGGCAGAGCGCTGCGGGGACCTGCCTTCACCTTCTTAGACAGTTGCCTTTCCAAAGTACGGATGTTCCTGCCCCACAGCTTGAGGCACATGCCTGGGACGTCCAGGACTAGAGTCTGGTAGGTGCCTACAGGACCGCCGGGGCGCTTGGGACGGCTGCCTGCAAGTTTATCCAGTTGCCGAATCCAGTGGCTCCCTATATGTGGCGGGAGGACTGCTAGGCCTTAATCGATCAGTGGCAGCTACCGATAGCTAACGGTCTGAAGGGGCCTATTACCACCCTCTTAAACAATGGCCTTTCCAAAGGACTGAACCTCTTGCGCTTCGGCTTGAGGCGCAATGCCAAGACGCCAGGCGCGCTTAGGATCGTGGCTCTAGGATATATTGAGAAAACAGCTGATTTAGGGTTTCTCTTGCTCGCCACCCCTTGTTATCCAACTCGCGATTACCTAACTTGTGATCAACATCAGGTTCTATTTACCTACTATCATCCTCCTGTTGCGAGTTGGGTTTGCGCCTGTTGTCCCACATAATCAGTCACTCTAGGCTCTTCATGTCGAGTGATTTATCATGAATGAGGGTGTAAAATGCTCTAGCAGGAGCGAGCAAACGCTAGGCCCGTAACCTAGCCCTGGGATTCCTCGCCCAAGGAAATAAGAGAGCAAGGTTCGGAATTCACCCCCGTATCCGGGAGGTATTTTATATACGAGATTCTACAGGGTTTTGCATCTGAAAATGGAGGTATAGTCCCTCGGGTTCAATATCTGGGCATTGGGCATCCTCTACGCACAAATATCCAACATCAGTATTTCGAGCGGTCCGGTGGCCCCACGGGGCCCGGTGGGAGAACTGCTAAGAGCCCCGGACGGGACTGGATCGCCGCTGGTAGGCTGTCTAGGGTAGCGAAATCTTAGGATGGCGGTCTTTGGCTCGGACGGTGGGCCCTATAGGATGAGAGAGCACTTTTCGTGGGTAGGGGTATTACTGCCATGCCAAGGGGTCGCGGTGGTTGCTGAAAATAGAGGTAATGATCGGACTGAAGGATTTTACAGAGTGAAGCGGAGCGGCTCAAGTGAACGAGAGCGATTTATATTGAAGCGGCTAAGGAGTTTTAAGATAGCTTGAGTAAAGAGAAGAAAAGAAAAGAAAAGAGAGGGGGGCATAGACAAGAATGATAGTAACACTCCAATGGCACACTAGCACGATGGCGACTTAGCCCGAGTCGGCAGTGGAAAATGGGCGCGTAACGAGGAAGGAAGAATGTAGTTCCGTAGTTCGGTGGAAACCGTGAAAACTCTATGATTGCTCTCTACGGGCTGGTCTAAGACTATATACAGGTAGAGAGCGATCTCAACGCACAAACAAACAGGAAACCCCACATAATAGGAAAAACCTGTGAAACAACAGTCACGACACTAAACTAGTAGTCGTGCCCCAAACAACTATCGTACCCTAACAACTACCATGGGAATATATCTATCAAAGAAGGAAGGAAGTCTTATAGGAGAAAAACTTTCAACACTTGTGTGTCCCACGAGTGCATACGTGTACTACTACCTACAAGTGCGAGCATTTCTAATAGGGATCGTGGGGGACGGATGCGTGATGTTCCGTGATATGGTGTTTGCCTATTTCTACTCTGAAATCTGATCAAACAAATGGAATGAATGACCTAGGTAGGAATCCCATCAGAGTCTAATTTGAGGACATGCCTTCTGCTCGGGAATGAATCCTCGGGTTTTATCTGCTGTTTCTATTAGCAACAAGCTTAGGTGCATTCCACAATCCAAGGGAGCTTTATAGGATGGTGAAGTACCCATCGGTATGCCCACGTTAAAGTGGTGTGCCACCATGAGAAGTATGATACGTTTTAGTCGCATGATAGAAAAGGACAGCGGAGGCAGGGCATGAGGGATTGAGGATACCTGTCGGGGGCCATGTACGGGATGCCCGGGGCCACAGTTCATCCGGGTCTTTGGCTGCCGGGCGTAGGGCGTCCGCTCAGCCAAAAAATGACGGACGGGCTGGACTGTTGGGAACACTGTCCAACATACCAGTGATCATTAGATTGCTTCCTAGTTTGGTCGCGACCCGTGGCCATTGGCCAAAGGTTTGCATATGTCCCATACTTGCTCATTAATGTTCTCCCTCGCCTCCTGGGATACCTTTCTAACCCTGATTCAGATCATGGCCCGCAGCCCCCTCTCTGGCTTTCCCCTCTATGAAGGGACCAAACAACCCATATGTCCCTCCCAAACTAAGCTTGGAGCACGGCGTGATTCTCATACATCACATTAGTTACCACTTCCACACCAAAGGTATCCTACATAAGTTTGTAATGGCGTAGCTAGGCTAGGAAGGTCGTATAGAAAAGAATTTAAACATTATTTCTCAAACTAGGTACCTGTGACAATTACGAACATTCCCTGAATACCTTTCCCAGGGGCGCTAGATCAGCAGCCGCTCACATGCCACATTAACTTCTAGGGAGCTAGTGTAGTTTAGTAGAGTCAGAGCTCTATGCCTTATACCATCATTCAGGTCCTTCAGGGCTACTCTCTAAGGTTGCAACTTGTAAGTAGGGGTATTAGAACTAGCTCTCAAAATTAAATTACGATTCTTCAGGCGGGATATTCCAGGGAACTAAGACTCCCCGTAGTAACGAAACAAGTCCCATGAAAAATTCTTCGGGAAAAGGGCTCGGAAAATTGGGCGCACCCGAGGGCCCATCTGGTTTCATGAGCAGTGTCTATGCCCTTCATAGCACTCCTTAACTGAGCTAAAGCAAAGCTCGTAGTCTCAAGATAAGCCACCCCCAATACCGAGGGCCGCCCGCTGGGAGAACCGCTGGCCAACAGGCACCTTATGCGGGACAAATCTTGATATCAAGGGTCAATCAGATGGTTTCCTCTGCCAAGCCCGGAACAGCCTAGTGGCCCCTGTACCACGTTCTAAAGCCGACGACCCCTCCGGGTCTTCCACTGATTTAAGATTTGAACACAAGGCTCATGAACTCTCGGCTTCCCGGATTTTCCTCAAACTCCAGAGAAGAGAACCTAGTTTAGCCCCGGCGTCCCACATCTTAACATCGACCATAAACCAGACCTCATGCTAGGTCAAACTTCCAGAGGAGTTCATCACTCAGCACGGGACACATCTCTCCTTAAGCTTCTTGGAACTCAGGGTCTGTACATTGCTGTTCCCTGGGAAACTGCTCCAGCCCAGGTTTACTGGGTTTCTCTACTCACCCCTGGTTTCTTGGTGATGGGCCCAGAGGTGGCTCCGCTCCGGTAAGCGGCGCGTCGATCCCTCAACCAGTAGCTCCAATAGTAACTTAAGCCACTCCTAGCCAAGCTCCGAGCACGAGTTTTCGATGTTTGGGTAACCAATTACCTGTACCAACCATCGTTAAGTATCATGCTGAGATTCTTTGTCCAGAACGTTTCAGGTCACGCAATCTCAACCTTAGCCTTTTATCACGAAAGCCTCCTTGGCTTGATGTGTTTCTTCAGCCAATTTCTTCGGTCAGCATCCTTTCTCGAAACTCTCCTACTCTCTTATATCGGCAACTCGCACAACCATCCACAGTTATAATATTTTGCCTCCACATCAACAGTTTCGCCTTGCAATTACACAAACTCCTCCGTACCTCCCACAATTCCATCCCGCAACTCAACACGAGTTCTTATCCACTGCCTCTCCCTCACTGTAGCAGTCCCTAATTTGCTCAACTCCTCCCTCCCTCAAAGCTCCAACCCTCCTGATATTAAACCTCTAGTTACTTGCTCTTCTTAAGGCGCAATTCTTCAAGATTATCCCCTTCTTCACTCTCGCCTTCTTTTCTCTCATCCTACGAACTACCGCCGCTAGCCCTGTTCCCGGGGAGCCCGAGCCCAAGCTCCGCTTTGTTAATTTATCTAGCCTCTTCCGCAGAATTAGAAATTCCGTTAATTAAAGGCATTAATGGTGGCATTAATGGTGGCACACGACTCCCAATAGTTTTGCTGGGATCATCAACTTAGCTTGAGTTCAGGCACGGACGGCATCAATACTGGCTTGTCCTCCTACGAGCTGCTATGCCACTTGTCGCGAATAGAAATCTAGGTATTGCCTCTCAATTTTGGACCGTATCAGACAACCTTGTGCGGGGAGCAACTTTTCAGTTGGCATCGCCAACCGCGCTGCCAGTTAGCCCTCCCTTCGTACTCGGGTGTGTCCATAAAAATCGGAAAACCAGGGGTGGGAAAATAAGGATCTGTGTTGACCATTAGATAAACTTTGTGGAAAGAAACACAGGATCGCAGAAATTAAAAATCCAGACCAGTTGCATTGGTATCCTCCATTCATACTGACTACCTGCTCACTCCCCCCCTACGATCTTACTGATCTTTTTTTCCGATTTTTATGGACACACCCGAGTATGATATTCCTAGTGCGTCTTCCTCTGTTCAGCAACTACTAGTACTTCTACCACCACTACCGTTGCGGTCTAAGCTTCAGTAGGCTCGCCCTTTCAGTCCTGATAATATAGGAAATTCCTTTATTTTCTCTCTCAAGAATTCACTTTTTTGCCGAGTTTTTCTACAGGGGATTTTCTCTATCCATTTTCCAAAACGCACTACAGGTCACTACCAGCTACCGGTATTCACCTCCTCCACCTTGGTCTTTTTTCCTTGACGCCATTCACCTAGAAACCACTCGAGTATGCTCTCTTTAAAAATCATTTCACGTTTTTCACATTATGAGGATCATGATCAATCACCCTTCGCCCAGACAAATAACCTGGTCGAATCAAATTCGGCAGTTGTACAACCCTCGCGAGATGGCCGCAGGTGATAATTGCATCTGCTTTCCCCAGCATCGGTGGCCCCAAGCTACCCGCCCCCGCGTTTTATATAATATCATCCTCACAATGGCAATCGGCAATTTAGTGGGTAAATCATTCCCAACAATCCTTCGTATATAGCCATGTGTATTCTTCCGCACCCCCTCGGATACCTAACCGCAATAAGCGCTAAGTTGCCTTGCCCAAGTCTATCCTTTTCAATCCTCTTAAAAAACTTAAAATAAACGAATGCTGGGCGGTCCAAAATTTCCTCTTCTGGGAAAAGGAGGGGGAAAAACCACACCAGAAATCTGCACCGCGGGACAAACAGAAAAGAGAAAAAAAACACCAGACCTTACTAAGAGAGGCAACTCCAACGTCTGGCAACAAGGTCCGTTTATTCGAGTTCTTACGACAGCAGTCTATTATACCATATTGCTGCGATTCATAGAATGGATTGTCGCAACTTCTTTTTGTTCTTTTTGTTAATTCCTTGGTATGGCTTTTAGGTATTTTTATTTTTTTATAACCAGAAAATGGCATGTAGCAGAAGGCAATTCTCTCTCTCAAAAAAAAAACCACCTTTATCATACTTGAAAGTATTCAAAACAGAATTGTAGCACATCTACGATTGCAGTTGAAGGACAGAAGGGAAGTGAATATAGTATAAATAAGTTCAAGAGAAATAAGAATATAAAATAAAATAAAATAATCAACCGATTGTAGTGCTTGCTCGTCAGGTTTCACTTTCACTCTATCGGATATGATACCAAAAATTTCTTGACCTTACTAAGAGAGGAAAGCCCAACGACATGGTACACCGTCCAATTATTCAAGTTTTTACGGTAAGTACTAGTACAGGTTTGTCTTTAAACTTCAGGCTTATCATCTCAGCGTCTAATTATATTATCAGAATCTGATGATTAAATACCGTAGTGCTTCTTAGTGTTGTAGCACGGGACATATCATAAATAAAATTATCCTGTAAGGCTGAAAGCTTTACCATTTCCAACAGGGTTCAATTTTGAATCTTGAACTCTAGCTTTACCAATTTTGATCATGTTGCATTATTTTGATATTTTGTGAGAAATTTGATATTTCATTTAGGGGATCTTTGATGCTCCTTCATTTTTTTTCTTTTTTCTTTCTTCTCTTGAGTTTTCCAGGCCATACCGGTACTTTCAGGGTACCGGTATCTGCCATGGATTCAATACAAAAGGCAAACACATTATCACTAGAGAATACTGACCTTAGCCATCTCTGTCTCCGACATTGATAGGGGCGGCACAACATTTTCCCCCCTCCCATCAGTCAAGGAGACAGGGCATTGGAGTTCCCGAACAATCCCTTTATAATAGTAGTTCCTCCACCACGAGGAGGTCCACTATGGAGAAGTCCGACTGAGCTGTGCCGGTATCTATCATAGCTAGCTTTTGTAGTGGATAGTTCGGAAGCGACGCAAGGGGTGATGATGACATAGGCCTGCAGTTCACAAACCCAAAAATCCCTTTTTAGATGCGCACAGGACACCCGAGTGCAACCCGGACAAGTATTCCCGACAATTCCCCTCCTCTGCCCCGACGAGTTTCCGGCTATTGCGTATGAAATCTGGCAGAAGAAATGATTGACACAAGCTTTCCCCCATTCCCTCCAGCCTAAAGCCCCCCCCCAAGCCACTTTTCACGAAGTGATACCGAAAATTCTCCCGAGAAAGAAGCCTGTTCATTTTTTCCCTGTCTAAGAGGTTTAACGAGAAATTCACGGGTCGATGGGAACGTAACCGCTTCTCAATGGGCCAACACCAAAATTTCACCCTCGAAACCAGGTTCCCCGAATATTTGTTTTCCTTTCCCCGCGATCCTAGAGCGAGAATTCCCCCTAAGAGTAACCGTGTCGGTATGCAATCCCTATGAACGGCTACGATAGGCAGTATGGCAGCACCGCGGACATGTGCGTGGAGTTCCCTTAATCGAGAATTGGGCATCAGGACTCTGCGGTCAGGGGCACAGCCTTTTTCATTTTCTAGGCGTCTTGTACTACTGTCCTGTACAACACTATTATTCGCTGTATGTGAATTGCAATGGAAAAGAGGCCACACCCTTTTACGGCTTTTAAAGCGCGACCATTCCAATTGGGCCGGGTGCGTGGGTCGTTTTTTTTTTTTTGAAGTTAGGGAATCTGTTTGGGCAGTCAGCTCCCCAGTACCGGTATTACTGTACTTCTGCCAGACTGGCAGGTTGGATTGAAGAATTTCCGGGACAATAGAATGGGGCAATAGACTACCGCAAAATCGAGTGATGGAATATGAGGGACATCCTCCGGTTGTGGGCAAGGAACCCCCCCCCCCAAATAAAGAAGCGCACCAGGCTGTTTTAGACTGGGGCTATGCACCGAGTGGAGGACAAGAGGGGACCAGAAGAAATCGGGGGGGGGAGGAAAACCGGAACACCAGCCAGCGCCCGTTTGAACTTCTCACCATTTCCCCCCCCCCAGCCAGTGTCTTTTTCTGGATGGTCCAAGTTTGCGGTGCGGTATTTGGGAGTTTTTTGGTGAACCTTTAATATGTATGATAGTTTCGTCTTCCATTTTTCTTTTTCTTTTATCACGGAGGATCTGCTACAGTGCTCGAGTACAATCCTGGACCTTCCTTCTCATAATACTCCCTCTTTTCGTGTGCGGTTGCTTGCTCGTGTGTGAGCGACAGAGTGTTGGTTTGGTGTGGCTGCCCCCAATCACCTTTCAGATCACAACCACAAACCACATCCATCGTCTACAGTACCGGTATTCCTCTCGTGTATCCCATCCGCTCCTTGACCATCGCGCAACCTTCGGCTCTGCTTTAAACCACTTTACTCATTCTCACCGAATACCTTCCTTCAACCGTCGATACACATTCTCTTGCCGAAAGTCTCGCTTGTCTCCTTTACCGGTATCCTTCGACCCCTATCCCCACATTTCTGCCCTCCGCTCGTCGTGTCCAAGCGAGCTATTTTCTGATCTATCTGAGAGACTTGTTCTCTCTCTGGGCCCTTCCCCCTATCTCGGGTGGCCTACGATGGAGAACCGATTACCCCTCCGTGATGCTCGCCCGCTATCCTCGCTTGCCCCTAGCGACACCGACTACGACGAAGATTATCGATATTCACGGTCGGAAGACTCGGTCAGGTTCGCTACTGACAATATTCAGCCGATACAGGAAAATGTCTTCGCAACTCCACCTGGTTCTCCAGGGCCTTCAAATGTGTTTGCTACCCCTGTGCATTCACGTAGCCCTTCTCCTATAGACCTTGACCGGGGAGATTCGAGGGAATCTACTTTCGCTCCTTCTGTATATTCACTAAGGCGTGATTCCTCCTTTTCTTCTTCACGACGATCCTCGTCTCCTATTCACGTAGCGAACGGCGGTTACTTCTCTCACCACAGGGTTTCCTCATCATTAGCTCCTTCAATAATATCCAACTCTTCTGCCCATGCTTCCGCATCTGGACTGCATCGGTCTAACACTGTTGCAACCAATACAACCAATTCTACAAATTCATCAACACTTTATTCAATACCATCGCAACTTTCACAATTCTCTTCACCTCCCTCACCACTTCCATCAATAGCTCCGGTGAGGCCTCGATTCGATTATGGTGGCCACCAACAATCCATATATCCTTTGTCGGTACATAGCAATTCTGGTATCGGTGAGCATGATCCATTTGGGGATGGGTTTGAGATTCCTGTGGGAGATGGGTTTGAGATTCTTGTGGGAGATGGGTTTGCTCCCCATCATCAAAGGCAGCCACCCTCAATTGCTTCGACAGAACCACCGCCATATAGTATGTATCCGGACCAACCACCATTAAAACCGGAAGAAAGAGGCATTGCTGCGGATGTTCAATCGAATCCGGATTCTGGGTTTTCAGCAGGGGAGGATCGTAGGGGTAGTAGAATGGTGATATTGTCGCCTGTTGGGGGAACTGGTGCAGGACAAGCAATGGGGGTAAATGATGGGGGATCTGATAATCTGGACGATGGGAGTGGGGCTGCGAAGGAATGGAAAGAGAAGCGGTGGCTAGGGGTCAAGGCTAGGATCATCCTTTTGGGGCTTGGGATAGGGTTGATGCTGCTGTTAGCTGTTGGGTTAGGAGTGGGCCTGAGTATGGGATTGAAGAAATCATCCGATAGCGTGTAAGCCCCCACCCCTAGAAACACCCCCGATGTCCCTTTTGCTCCATGGAAGGGGGAGGCTGCGCAGGGTGAGCGAGGTATTATTATTATTGCTAACATCAATCGAAGCCCTGTGAGATCAATATCGTCATTTGCGACCACAGTTGCCGAGGTGCCGCCGTCCTCCGAGGAGACTGGCCCGCCTATTTCTGACTCCAATAACTCGTTTCCCGTTATAACAACCGGTATGGCGGTGCTAACACCATTGATACTTGCGGAATTTTCTTCCGATTGTCTCATTAAACCACAAGACCCATTTTCGCCCGGTTTTTTTAACATTGGCTCTGATTTGCTTTGGTCGTGTCAGAACTCCCCAGACAAGCCTCTTGTGTGGAAGTTTGATCCTTTTCCACAGCCATCTGGGGCTAATATGGACACTTTTCCCAGCCATCCCGACTTCCTGAGGGGTGCAGAATATGAAAAGGGCGATTGGGGAGGATATATGCTTTCAAGTTTAGAAGGGATAACAAAGTTTGATGGCGATTGGGATATGGTGGTTAAGGATGGTGCCGGTCAGGAGGAATATTCTAATGAGCCCGGCTGGAGGGATGGTACTCAGAATCCCCTTTTCTGGCACATCCCCTTGGCATACTACAACACTACTTCAACCCCTACCAATAATAAACTACTAAAGCTGCGCTCGAACAACAGCACCCCAGTGGGGAAGTTTGCGAACTACAAGTTTGGGATCCTTTACAACAAAACTGTCATCTTGAAACAGAGTGCCATAGATCAAACGCTGGCCGTGCTCAAGAACACCGGGGGCTTTCCAAAATTTGCAAACGGGACAGCATTGGGTGAAGGCGAGATTGTCTGGAAATGCGTATGGGAGAAGACTCTACTGGATGTTGAGATCAGTATCAATCAGCCCAGTTTGGCCCAACGTCCAACAGTATTTGCTGGGGACCATGGACCTCCTGGTCATGGGGATGGAGATGATGGCTTGGGGGATGGGCCGGGTGGTGGGCAAGGTAGTGACGGTTTTTCTGAGGACCATAGCGGGGCCTCTTCTGGATCATCACCTGGAGACCCGCGGGGGCCGCCCCAGGGGCCGTCTGGCGGGCCCCCACCACAAAACTCCTTCAATCCGGGCGATGGTGGTCAATTTGGGCCGCCGGTCACTACTCTTACCATTCCGACACCAACGGGGCTGAACACCTCTATTGACGGTACCGATGGTGCTGACGAGTCTTCTGACATTCCTATAGCCGGAGTGATCAAACGTGGAGGGTCAACATCGCCCTATCCCCTCCAGATAACTATCGAAGAAACTAGGCCGACATCTAACCACTTACGATATATACTGGGAATGGATCTTACTGACGCAGACCCGTCCGGTCAAAGCAGACTCGGCGATATAAAGTGCACCCGGATGGTTGTAACTCCTCGCGGCGGGTTGAGAGAGCTTATAGATGCGAACGGCGGAGGGTTTGTCATTCTGAGGGAGCCGAGGTCGCCACAGCAGCCGCCACGGCAGAAGCGGAATTCCACACCCGGAGGGTGTTCTTGTCGATGGGTATCGTGATCCTTTGAGGTATATCGGGGCACGAGTGCAATGATTACTGAGGGGGATTCATGGCGTTAGCAAATGTATTTTTTACTCGCATCATCACGGGGCTTGGGGGTTCAACATTTCAGCAGATACTAGCCTGCCGATGGGGATTTCATGAGTAACGATTCCAACCCCCGGGGGGAGTATCAGCGGGGACGTCATCGGCTATTGGAGCAGGCTGTTTTAACGTTTGGTGGTATTCTCATCAAGGCAACAATCATGTTTCATGGGATGCATTCCTTCTGGTCTTGCAGAAGAAAAAAAAGGGAGAAGTGGAAATGGAAAAAGAGGCTGGCCCTGGAAGAAGTTTTTCGTTTTGCTTGATCCTTCTTTTTCATAACCTTGTAGTTTTTAGCCGGATCGCTTTTGTGTTTTATACTGTTCATAACATAGGGTTTGGGTTTCTTTTGTGCTCTTTCGTTCTTTTGTTAATCTCTTTCGTTACCGGCTTGTTTTCTCACTCTGATTCCACGTTGCTTGGCTTTGGTGTTGAATGGTTTCGCTTTCTATTCTGTTGTCTTTCTTTCTTTCCATTAATTGTTTTCCCACAATGGTCGGATAACTACTTCTAATTTCTTTCTTTCTTTCCTTTTCACAGCTGGGAGGAACCATGGCGCATATAAGCTTGCGCTGGCCCGATAGTTCGGGAGGTTGGTTGGTTTGAAACGAGAAATGTGTCTGGGAGAGGGTTGATTGATGTAGTATACTCGAGTAGATGTAGATCCTCTGGGTTTATACCGGATGGTGACTTTGCAAAGCAATTGAAAAAAAGTGAACCTTTTAAATGTCATTGTTTACGGTGCAAGAATAGAAGAGTGACAATTAGGTGGCGCTCACCGATGCAGTATGTAGCGTTTCTCCTGCCTCCTGCCACTAAATTATTATTATTATTTTTTTAAAAAAAACCCGTACTTTTTTTTTCTTTTCTGCCTTGCTTCGCACACATTTCTGCGTTTTTATTTTATATTTTTTTTACCTGACTTGGTCCAGTACTGGGTGAATTATGCCTTATTGCAAAACCCTGTAGATCTATCTGACACTTATTGGTATCTCGCACTGCACTATTATTATATCTGAATTGGGTGTCGGGCCGAGAGTACTACCGTATGATAGTACTTGTAGGGAGTGGATACCGGTAGCCTACCAGTGTCGTGGGTTGGTGGGTTCCGAACTACCGTAAGCCGAGTGATAAGCGTGATAGGAGTTGATACTGGTATGATACTGGTATATGATATAATACTGGTAATATTATTGATGGCAGTAATGGGTTTCTCTCTTTGGGAAATTGGATTAGGGTATTTTATTATTTTATTATTATTTTTTCTTTCTTTCTTTCTTTTCTCAGAATTGTGTATCATAAGTTAATGTTGAGATTATAATAATCTTTTGAGCAACTTGGGGAAAATGTTTGAAAGAATCTTGGACTATATGGTGCTATTAATTTTTTTAATTTCTTTCAGATTATATGGATGTGGTGGTGGTGGTGGTGGTGGTGAACGGAAAGTGTGAATATATTTGTGATTCGAATCATGGGTAATGAATGAATGAATGAATGAATGAATGAGTGGAATCGTATGTATACCGATGGTATGCATCAATCAATTGATGGGTTAGTTAGTTAGTTAACCCATGTTCGGTCCTGTCCTGTCCTGTCCTGTCCTGTACTCGAGATAGAATACGGTACCGTACTTGGTTGTAAGCAGCTCGCATCTCACTCACTTCAAGGTACCGGTATTTCCCCTCCAACAAACCCATAAGTAGTACCTTCATCCCGAACCACCTTGCAAGCCCAGGAGACATCCCGTACGGTAACCAACCCCCTCTTCCCACCCCTCATTGATTTATTCATTCATTCATCCTATGATACCACGGTTCGAATTCCAGGGAGAGATATGATACCAGACCGCAACCTACCCACAAATTGAGAAGAAAGGACAGGAGAGGGCAATAGCTGAGGTTTAAATACCCTATCAATGGTAAGACCAAAAAGCGTAAAAGAAATCTCACACAAAAACTTTTTTTGATGCATTGCGCAGCAAAAAAAAACCCCCTCCTTCCCTCCCCTCTCGTAATCCTTGAGAACATGGATTTCCTGCCTACATAATTATGGTTCGTTTTTTTTTCTCTCTTTCTTCCTTTCTTCCTCTTCTTGCCCTTACCTCTTTTCCCATAGAGTGGCTGGCCAATGGGATGCCGACATGTGTGGGCGACTGCATACTGGA